>BQNB010098324.1:5220-25180 GCA_026074375.1 Tanacetum coccineum
GATGTTCAACGGATGAGTCGACATGTTCTCGTTGTACATTAGATGTTTACAAATGAGTCAAGATGTTATCGTTGTACATTAGATGTTTAACAGATGAGTCAATATGTTATCATTGTACATTAGATCTTCAACGGATGAGTCAAAATATTATCGTTGTACATTAAATGTTCAACAGATGAGTCGAGATGTTATCGTTATACATTAGATGTTTACCGGATGAGTCGATATGTTATCGTTATACCTTAGATGTTCAATGGATGAGTTGAAATGTTATCGTTGTACATTAGATGTTCAACGGATGAGTCGATATGGTATCATTTTACATTAGATGTTTAACAGATGAGTTGAGATGGTATCGTTGTACATTAGATGTTTAATGGATGAGTAGATATATTATCATTGTACATTAGATATTTAACAGATGAATCGAGATATTATCGTTTTACATTAGATGTTAAACGGATGTGTCAATATTTTATCATTGTACATTAGATGTTCAAAAGATGAGTCGAAATATTATCGTTGTACATTAGATCTTCAACGGATGAGTCAAGATGTTATCGTGTACATTAGATGTTTACCGGATGAGTCGATATGTTATCGTTGTACATTAGATGTTCAACGTATGAGTCAAAATGTTATCGTTGTACATTAGATGTTCAACGGATGAGTCAAGATATTATCGTTGTACATTAGATGTTTACATATGAGTTGAGATGTTATCGTTGTACATTAGATGTTTACGGATGAGTCGAGATGTTATCGTTGTATATTAGATGTTCAACGGATGAGTCAATATGTTATCGTTGTACATTAGATGTTCAACGGATGAGTCGGAATGTTATCGTTGTACATTAGATGTTCAATGGATGAGTCGAGATGTTATCGTTATACATTAGATGTTTACCGGATGAGTCGATATGTTATCTTTGTACATTAAATGTCCAACGAATGAGTCTAAATGTTATCGTTGTACATTAGATGTTTGACAAATGAGTCAAGATGTTATCGTTATACATTAGATGTTTACTGGATGAGTCGATATACTATCATTATACATTAGATATTCAACGGATGAGTCGAGATGGTATCGTTGTACATTAGATGTTCAACGGATGAATCGAGATGGTATCGTTAACCACCAATAACTCCTACCAAAAATTCCTGCCAAAAACTCCCGCTAATATCTGGTTAACTATAACCCTCACAAATTGGCGCCAAGAGTTCCTGCCAAAAGCACTCTTTTTTACCATAAAAGCAGATATTATCCTCACAACCACCAACAAATCACAAACACTCTTACCATCACAACCACCAACATATCACACTACTATTATGAAGATGGTGCCATTTAAGCTTTTGTGTGTCGTTGTGGAGCCGGAGATGTAGTTTTGCGAGAATCGTATAAACCTAAAACCCGTGGTAAACTATACTATGCATGTCCATGATCAAAGGTGAACAATGAAATGTTTTTTATTTGTGTAATATACAAATAATATGGTTAGTTGTTAAAAATTAATATTTTTACTCTTTAACACCCTCGAGAAGATTATTTTGGATGTGAATTTTTTTCTGAAAAGAGGAATGATTCCGTCTACTGGTCAGTTCTCCTGGAGCTTCAACGACTCTAAGTTATTCTCCAGGACCTTCAACACCTTTAAGCTATTTTCTAGGACCTTCAACACCTCCAAGTTATTTTCCAGGACCTTCAACACCTCCAAGCTATTCTCCAGGACCTTCAGGAAATGCAGAGTGCTCAAACTGCAAGCTCTTGCTTGGAAAGATAAAGGTACTCGAGGCAACAGTTGAAATGTATATGGATCCGGAACAACACACACTTAATTCAACGACACTACTTCATGAAGTTTACAACAACATGGGAAAACTTGGTTTGGAGTAGTTTGTCATTTGGAATGTTTTTTGTATGCTTCATTGTTAGAACTTTTATGGCTTTTCTAATGTAATTCATATGCTTTAATGTTTGAACGTTTAAACGGTGGCGTGTGTAGAAGCTTTCTACAAGTGTCTTAAATGTATGTGTCGAATTAAACTATGTTTAAGTGTCTGTATGTAAGTCGCGTATGATTATCGGTCTAAGGCCTCGCTTGTGTTTCTACAAGTGGTATGTATAATAATTATCTAAATGAATGTTTGTTTTTGTGTCACTTGATGAATGAGCATCATGAAAAAGTATACGGTATATCATGTTCAACTGTAAATTTTAAATTAGCGAATCGCATACCGGACCGAACCGATAAACATACCGAACCAAGAAAACGTACCGAACCGAGAAAACGGAGCGCTTTTTTATATAATTGTTATATATAAAATATATAATTATAAATAATAAAATATATATTATTTATAAAATATATATTATCACACACGAAAGTTAATAGATAAGCATTTAGTCAAACAAAGTCAATACAGTTTCCCCGATGACATGTCGTCGAGGATAGTTTAGGCCACGTCACCCCACCAAGTCATTAACTAATAACCCGAGTCAACTAAAGTCAACATAGTATCCCCGGCGACATGTCGCCAGGGAAACTTTGGGTCATGTTACCCCCTTAAGGTCATTAGCTAATGACTTAGGTTAAACACAGTCAACCGTGGTCAAACTATTCCTCGGCGACATCAAGCCAGGGAAACTTGAGCGGGAAACGTTGCCGCCAAGATTTTTGGTGAATTTTTTGATCAAACTTCAACCAAAGTTTCCCGGCGACATGTCATCGGGGAAACTTTTTAAAATCTTTGACTAAAAAGTCTTACGGAATAAGTGCCACGTCGAACACCTTTTTGTCGTTTAGTAGTGTTTCCCCGGCGACAAATGTCGCCGGGGATATTTTCGTCGCCTGTTGTGGTTTTTCTTGTAGTGACGTTTTTTGTCGAATATTGTTTAACGATTTTCCTATAATGGATGATAAAGTCTAGAGATGGTGTGTTTCTGTTATGAAATTGTATTAAATGTAAATTTTAAAAGTTATTAATTTTAACTATAAACATATTAAATTCATTTATATTTGATTATTATAACATCCAATTTAATGTTATAAAATTAATGTGCAATTAGTATACTTTTATGTTTTATTTTAAAGATTACTAATAAAAGCAAGTATGTATGTTTAAAATTTTTAAGACTTCTAAAAATAAAAGTCCTAATGCTTTATAGATTAAGACTTCTAAAAATAAAAGTCCTAAATGCTTTATATATAGTAGCAATAGTAATAGTAATAGTAATCTATCCTTATAAAAGACTGAGTCCTTTAATTGAATGCACAGGTATGCAAGTGAGTAAACCTTTAATGCAATTTCAAGATATTTAATAGGAAGGGGAAGTAATTCTCATTAATAGTGTAGAGTTGTAGGAGTTTCAAGAAGACAAACCATCTCCACTTAACCTAATACATGCCTATATAAAGCGGCCATAATCACATGCACAAATAAAAAAATTCAAATCTTCATTCCGTCTACTTTATTTTGTAATTAATTGTTAAAATTGTTTCTTTATTTTTTTCGTGTGCAGGTAATACATGAGGTTATAAGATGATTTTCTTTTGCATAGTATGTATTTTATGTTTCACTTCTTTTTCTTTAGTAACATGTGTGTTCTAATTATATTTATATATGTATTAATTCCTTTTCTTTAAATGGTTTGAGATTACAAGTGTTTTAACATGGTTGTGTTTGCGAAATGGGCTTCAGTTACTACATCAGATAAAGAATTGTTTGATATATCAAGAAACAAAAGTTTAGAAAGTTGTCCTATAGAATCAGGAAGTGACCCTTCTAATAAATTTGATGATAAATTAAGAAACTGAAGTTTTGAAAGGTTTCCTAACGAGAATGGAATCAAAGACAACGAATTGAAACTCAAATACAAGATCTTTAGACTTGATAGTCGTCCTAAGGAGAATGGAATTGTCCCATTTAAAAGATTTTCAGATAAATCTAATCTCTATGAAATCATTAGTTCGTCTAAAGACATTGGAATTGAACCTGTTAGTTGACTACCAGATGTAACCAATTCTCGCAATGCATCACTTCCTTTTCCTTAATAAAAGATGAGTTCTTATGGGTTGGTTAATATAAAAAGTAGCAAATTATTAATTTTATTTATCATAAGTAAACAACTTTTTTATATACGTAAATGAATATATATATATATATATATAGAAATAGTTATGATGGCTTAAACGATAGATGTTCTAAGGGAGTAAAAAACTAAAAAGCAAACCAAATGCATTAGTCGATATTAGGTTTAAACTCTTAATAAACCTTTATGGATGAGAACTCTTACAAACCATGTGTACAAAAGCTGAATAGCCCGCTCGTTGCGGCGGGACATTGATTTTTTCCATCGGTAGATTTCATGAAAGGTGCAACGATATATAAAACAATAGTCGACTAAAATGGGACAAATGAAAAAACAAGACTTTTCTAATAATGCATTGGATAGAAAAAAGGGTGTAATTGAGCAGATAATTGTTATGCATGTTACAGTATTAAAGACTACAGGTGGATACATATTTGATACATATAAGTAGTTGATGCAGTTGTTGTTTACAAAAGGTAGGTTGTTTTGTCTTGGTAGATATTCATAAATATAGCTTGCAAAATATAAGAACATGTATGATTCACATAATTTTCATGACGTGGTTTCTTCTTCTTTAGTGCTTGTCCTTTCTTTGTAGAGTTCTCTTTTTGCAGTTTTCTTGGTCTCTGGGATGGCTGCAATTGTTTTGGGTGTTTGTTGAATGTCGGCTTATGTTGGTGGTGTTGACATACCTGTAGGAGGTTTTGTTGGTTTCATAGGCGTAGTATGTTTAATATTTTGGGGGTTGTTCCTGTTGGAGTAGATTGTGGTGTTGGCGGTATGCGTGCCAATGGTTTTGGCTTAAAAGCTTTTTGATAAGTGTTAAATTGTATACATAAAATACCCAGGATTTCGCCAATAAAAGCAAAAAAACATGCCAAATGATGGAAATATGTATGCTTTTGTGTCTCAATGTGCAGGAAAGGATATCAAAGTCAAAAAGAGCAAAAACGACCAAAACCGACAAGAAACGGAAAAGACAAGTGATCAAGTGAGGACATGAGGAAATATATCAAAGCCGGATCAGCCCGACACAAAGAAAAAGTCAAATTAAGTCAAAGGAGGTCAAAATTATGAAAAGTCAAATCAAAGTTTGAAGTGAAATGACTATTATACCCTTTGAAGAGGATGAAAAATTACTAAAATACCCTTTGGGCCCTTCTACACCATTTGGATCACAAAAGCCCAAAAATGAGCCCAATATCAAAGCCCATTTCCTGTTTATTAAACTACAAAGGCCAGAAGTGTAAATTCTCGAACTCATTATACACTACACTTTGAAGAAAGAAACAGAGGGACTTGTTGTGCAATTAAGCCAAACTTTCAAAAATACAAACGCGGTATAGTTTTCCCCTAACCGTTTGTAACCACTTTTCCCACCAAAACCCGAACAAACCCAACTTTCCTAAAAACCTTTTCCCGTTTCTTCCAACTCAAATCCACCAATCAAAGCTCTTTTCCACGTCATTTTGCACACTTGGCAACCTCTCATTGGTTCAAACACGTGGCAAATAAGATCAAACGGCTATAATTTCTTCGAATAAGATCCCACGGCTAAGAAAGAATGAAGTTCATCCTCTTCTCTTCTTCTCCAAGCTTCTATAAATAGACAGGATAGGACAATTGTAAGGAAGTTCGAAGTTTTAGTTTTGTAACTAGTTAATTTCAAATTTTCAGTTTTTAGCTTTTACTGTTCACATTTTGTAAACAATTTCGTTTCATTCAAAGTTAAAAGCATTTCAATACTTGTACTTTACCTCCTTTCACTTGTACTTTCAGTTTTTAAGAAATAAAAATCAATAGTGTTCTTTATTTTTCTTAAATCTCATGTGATAAGCTAAATCTACATAATAAGCTCTTAATAAGCTCATTGTAGCTTATACAAGTTAACAATTTCATTTTAAGACAAAGATAGCTTAAAAGTCAGTTAAGATACTTCATTTGTTTATTCAACTCAAATAAGATGATTACTTGAGTTAATTCATTCAAATTGGAAGCTTTTGGAAGAATAAGCTCAAAAAAGCTTATTGAGCTAAGTGTTCTTGGTCTAGAGGCTAGGAGCCATTAGGACATTAAATTTAAAGGTCATTCACTCAGAAAGAGTGGCCTAGTGTCTGAGATTACAAAAATTCAGGTTTCACTCTCTATTTTTCATTATAGCATTTGAAGCTTATTCTAGATGCTTATTGAGAATTCAGAAATGCTTATTCCTTATTGAAGGTTGTTTAGTTGATCATTAGTTTTAGCTGTTGTTAATTTTCCATTGCCTATTCTAGCTAAATAAACCTTTTAGTTAAATCTGTTTTAACTAGTGTCAAATTCCTAGCTGAGTAACTAGCTTATTTCTTTTAATAAGCTGTAGATTTTAGTGCTAAAATAGCTTAATTAGTTGAGTTCAAGTTAGAGTAGATATAAGGTTTTAGCAGATTTAGTTTTAAAAATAGATTTTAAGTAAAATTTAGTTTGGACAGTTTAGTTAAGTAGTGTTTGGTAAAAGGTGGTTTTGACTTTAAAAGTCAACAAGATTCTGTCAAAATACTTTACATAGTTTAGATTTTCAGAGTTATCAAGTTTTAAAGAGGATTTGAAAGTTAGTTTGTAGAATTTCAAAGTTCAAAGCTTAAAAAGCTTTTGCCAGCACCAGGACACTTTTAAGTGTCCAGTAACTTTGTAGTTAAGTCATTCACAGGATTTTAGAGTTCAAACTTAGTAAATGTAGATTTAGCAACATTTAGTGAGTTGGTTTATGAGTTCTCAACTTAGAACTTAGCCTGCATTTAAAAGTTGTGTCAAGTACATCAGCATAAGCATTACTTACTCAGTAAGTACTGCTGATTCTCACCAATTTTCTAGCTACTTTTTAGTACTTATAATTAGGAGATAGAAGTTAGTATTAAGCATTTTAGTAGTATTTCATTAGCTCTACATAATTCATCTCTTAATTTTCATTTTAAGCTTTTAGTCTAGCTTTTATGATCTTGCAAAAGTGGTATAGCAGCAGCTGAGATTTCTTGCTTATTTCTTTTAGATTCTTTTTTTCTAGTTGTTCATTCCAAAAATCTTTTATCTAGGTTTATTCTATATTCATAGTATAGCTTATTTGCAAAATTTTAGTTTCTAAGATTTAAATTTGAGCTAGTTAGCTTATTAGAAAAGCTTAATATCAGTAATCAAGTTTGAACCTTTACTTTTTAAGATCAAATATCTTGTTAATCTAGTTTTCATTTAGCTTATTACATTTTAGACATCCCTAGTACACATAATAAGCTTCATATAGCTTCTTTTGGTTTTTATTTTCATTAAGTAATAAGCTAGATATAAGCAAAAGATTAGAAAAGTTAAAATTTCAAAGAAATGCCATAGTTTCTGTAACTCAGATTAAAAAGCTAATTTTCTAGCTTATTCAGTAGTTAAAAGTTTAAAGTGATTTTGTTAAAGTTGTAGTAGATAAGCTAAGGAGCAACTTTTATGTTTTGAGTTTTTGCTTATTTTCACTTTAGCAATAAGCTAAAAAGTGCTTAAGTCATAGGGTTTATTTGGTATTTTCTAAATAGTTAAAGGTGTTCTGTTCTTACTATAGTGTAAATTTCTTTTATTTACCCCGCCTACCCTTTACTTTAATCTTTTGCACTTTCTACCCTGTTCTTTTAGTTTAATAAAATAGTTTTAATATTTTCAAAATTAGTTTAATAAAATTAGGGTTTAGGTTTTAATTAGCAAAATTAGGGTTTAATTGCTTAGTAAAAATTGGGCATTTTCATACCATTAAATTTCTGCACATTTTTAGTAGTTAAAAATCAATTTTCTTTATTTTTCCAATTGAATTTGAATTTTCTAGAAATTAAAATAGGTTTTTAGTAATTTCTTTTTCTTTAGAAATTCATAGAAAATAGAAAAATAGTTGGAAAAATTTAATTCTTTTTGTAATAATTTTCTTTTTAATTCTAGTATTTTTGAAAAAATAAAAATAGATTTTTAGTGTTAATTTTTAGAAAAAGTTTATTTTTAGTAATTCATTTTTCTTTAAAAATTCATAGAAAATTCAAAAATAGTTAAAAAATTCTAATTCTTTTTCCTAAAATTTTCTTTTTAAATTTGTGATTTTTAGGTATAAAATTTGTTAAAAGAAGTGCCTTAGATTTTAAATTCTAGTTTTAGCTCACATTTTTAATTCACGTTTGTTAAATTTTTCGTATTAGTTAAATGTTTTTAATTCTTTAAATGTTTTTCTTAGTTTAATTGTGCTATTATATTAGTAGTGTAATTCAAAATTTCAAAAACCCTTTATCCATTCTTGACTCGAATCCGAATTATTCCCGAATTTCAATTCACGACTTCGTTGGGATACGACCCGAGAAGAAAATACTTCCCGGTTAAAAATATACGTATTGTGTTTTCTTAAGTGAGATTTTACCCTTTTATTTCTCTTGTTTGAGAAGTAATTGGGAAGAATTGTCACGGGATTTATACTATACATATATAAATTTGACTAGTGCTTACACACGCAACCAAATTTTGGCGCCGTTGCCGGGGAAGACGTGAACGATTTTTGAGGATATTCGTTGAAGTAGAGTTTTGAAGACCCTTCCTTTTTGGAAGTTACTTTGCTATTTTTGTATATATAGTATAAAAATACAAAACGTTCATTAATTCGATTCCTATCGAATTAGTTAAAATACAAAAAAATTATAGTAAGTTCCTTATTCGATTAGTATGACAAAAAAAAAATAAAAAATAATAAATTTGGATACTAGCTATCCATCATAAAAACAGTTACAATAAACAAACAAAATTAATCGTGAGTTTACTTGCGGGTACGACGGACCTTCGGTTTACAAAAACTATAAGGTGAGTTTAAGGAAAGGTGTGATAGCTTCTTGCTAAGGAAGTCATTGCGGTCTCGCTAGCTTTTCCGCTCATTTCGTGTCGTAATCTTAGGGACTTATCGTGAAGCTTGTAATTAACGGTTGCTAAAAATATTTTTCTTTTGTTTTTCTTCTTATAAATACTAAAAAAATTATAAAAATTTTTCCACAAAAAAAATAATCTTTCTTAAATTCCCAAATTTCTTCTTTTTTCTTATTTTCACTAGTGCATGCGCCATCGGTTCTTTTTGGATACACAAATCCGAGAAGATCGTAATGTCGACGGTTCTCGACAACAAACAAGAGGCAATCACCTATTGTTGATAAGTTTTGATTCAAATGGCCGTATTGACCGACTCTGCCGAGCAACTTCAAGCTCCACCGGGGGCTGTTGAAAGTGCTATAGTTTGTACCCACTTATTAATGCTCAAAAATTTTGAACTAAAATCCTCTCTCATTAATCTTGTTCAAAATCGATTTTGCGGAGGAGGTGGTAAATGACTGAGGAGCCTCAAATGCTCACATTGTTCATTTTGTGTGCATAACAATAATCAAAAGGTACCCGGATGTACCTACACCACCATCATACTTCTTCTCTTTCCATTTTTATCTTGAAGGGGTTGCGCATAAAACGTGGCAATTGGCAAAGAACACCCGGAATTCTATTCTTACATGGGATGACTTAGTGTCTAAGTTCATCAACTTTTTCTTTCCACCTTCTAAGACTACCAATCTTCGGAATGAAATAACGAATTTCCGACAAATTGCTCAAGAATCTTTCTCCGAAGCTTGGGAGCGTTTCAAGGAACTTCTAAGGAAGTGTCCTCATCACGGGTTTTCGCTCATGCACCAATTAGACACATTCTACAATTCGTTGAGCTATAATGATCAAGATTCTCTTAATTCCGCTGCCCGGTGCAATTTTCTCTACCTAAAGTCAACCGATGGATTTCAAATCATAGAGAAATTAAAGCAAAGTTAGATGTTCACGGATACGCGTGATGCGAGAATTTTATTACTGATCGTCGAGAAGAATTGCTCTCCATCTTCTTCATCATATTACTTCGAAATTCCAACAAATGGCAGCGCATTAGAGGATAAGATGACTTTGACTTTTAGGAATGAAATGAATGAGATGAAAAATATGATGAAAGCTCTTGTGCCTACTCCCATTCCGATTAAAGCGGTGGAGGAAAGGTATACTACTTGTGGTAGTAATCATAGTTATAAGTTCTGTGCCCCAATGAATAGAGGGGAGACTTATGACTACCGGTCTATCTTGACAATTTTCAAAAATTTCAACAAGCCGCTGCGAGTTGGTGGTTTTTTGTTCTAGGGAATTCCGGGTACCCCTCCTGTCTAGTGTGGCATTCATTAACTAAGGAACACCGGGTTTTACTTCATCCAATCCCCAAGCTTCTAGGGGACCTAACCAAAGGATACAATGGGGAAAACCAAGGGTATAATGGGACTAGGAATGTGTACCAAACCACATCATAGTTAACCTGGAGCTAACTTGGGGCTTACCAACAAGCTCAAGCTTATCATGCCCGATTGTGCTCAAAGTACGGTTGCTTATCAGGTTGAGGCCTAGCACAAATAAAAGCTAATGATGCCACATTGACAAATTTGCAAGACTTAAATGATTTTAAAGAGAGCAAAAATGAATTTCAAAATGAGCAAAGAAATTTCAAAAATTAATATGAGTTTTATTGCAAAAAAATAGTGGGAATAATGGGTGAGGAAGTTAACCTTGCTTCTACCTTCGTGGTCTTTGCCAAAGTAACACTATTCCTAATCGGTAACACCCTCAATGATGAGTATGCAGCGGAATGTTGAATATCCGAAGCGCGTTACATTATTGGAGGTCAATAGCACAAGATCTTGGAGAACGATACTAAACCGTTGTAGTTTAGAAAAAGATACATTGTATTAACAAATTCTTGATTGGTTACTTAAGGTCTTGGCTTCAAATTGTTCTAACAATATAAATACAAGATTTCGGTTTATAAACAATTGTCCCCAAAAGTGTATAATAAGACCCCAAATCATAAGTGTTGACCCTTCAATTATGACTCCCAATGTATCATAGCACCTCGTGCCTTATTGACCTGAAAAACTGCTTATAAACGTCAACATAAAGTTGGTGAATTCTAGTTTATGTTAAATCGATTGTTAGGACCGCAGATTTCCAAGTGTTATGATTAAGCTACAAATGTAAACATCATAAAAAGTAATTACGTTTTCTAAGCTCATGACACGAGCTCGGACATATAGGGATCTGCAAATATAAATTTGCTGCCAAACAGGTGTACGGATGATGTGCTAACCACCACGCAACATCCCAGAATTCGACATTGTATGCGTTCGTTTCAGTGAGATAGCTAGTCACTCCGAACAGGATTGTCAAATCCCTAATAGATATATCCATAACATTCGCTGCCTCACACAAAATAATTCCCAATCAACATCTATGCAATTAACAGTTTCATGATCATGGCATAATGGGTTATGGTAACTTAGGCAACACGTATTATGGTCTTTAAAATGTACACTTGCGTACCAATTTGTAAAACAAAGCATGTTCTCACCCCAAGGATGTAAATATTTAAATAATTGTAAAGAAGGGGGCTATGAGTCACTTAGCAGGTAGTTCTCCGGATTCTTGATAATAAATATCCAAGTAAGCAGTAGATCACACCGTCAAGTACCTAAGTAAGTACGGTCAAGTCTTAGTTTACACATTTAAGCTAAACGAACTCGTTGTATAAACTAATTCCATTTTAAGTTTATATATACCGTTATCACTTGTGATGGTTGACGCACAAGATTATTGCTATTTATAATTCTGATGGTTCTCTGAGAAGCGAGAATCATTATTAATAATATTCTTATTTATTAACTTGTTATTATACGACGTTCAATGTCCGAATATCTTAATGTTCGACCGACTCGTTAAGAGTTTTATTCACTTCACTTTTGCTCACTATCATTACCCTTAAGTTCTAGTCTATTCCACTATTGTCCCTAGATTTATAAATATACAACTTTTATTATTTTAAACCTATTTAGTTTCGGAATATGACATTTATTAGTCCCCTTAAGTTTACAAAAAGGTAGTTTAGGTCCTTATAATTACACTTAGCTCCCTAAGTTTCAGAATGTTGCAAGAACAGTCCCTAGAGTTATTAAAATACGAAAAATGACAATTCTAATCCCTTAGGTTTCGAATTTGACACTTTTAGTCCCTCGATTTGCGAAAATAGTATATAAGCTCCAAATAAACTTCAACAAGTGTCATTTCTCTTTGTTAAGCTCATTTAAGTTATAGAAGTTGTTTCGGCTTAAAAATAAGCTTATCGAGCTTATTTTTGGCTTAACGTGGCCTTATTGGGGCCCCGTTAAAGTTCGTGAGCATTTTAATGACCCGTTATATTTTAATAAGTCCCGGGAAAAGGTCTTTATAAGTTCATGTAGGTCTTTTAAGCTTTAAAAATAAGCTCGGGTGCTTATTATGGCTTATTTCAGCTTATTGGCCCGTAAGCACCAATAGTTTAGCGTACACCCGTTTTTGGTTTTTAGCTTTGCTAGCTTATTTACCCCAATTCCATTAAGGCCTACAACATGTTTTGTCTTTTCAGCTTATTCAAAATAAGCTAATAAGCGTTTACTTATTAGGCTGGCTTGGGTCTGCCTTTACAGGCCCACCCCGATAGGGCTTCCTACTTTTTAGAGGAATCCAGACTCAATTCTTTATGCGCGACCGAGCTCTCGCGCTCCCCCCCCCTTTCTAGGAATTTTTAGGAAGGTTTAGTCTGTTTAAGCTCTCGAATATAGCTGTGGAGCTATTCGATGGGGTTATGGCTTATTTTGTGGGACCCGCGGGTTTTGGGCTTGATGCCACTTAGGTTTCGTTTGGCTTAAAGAAGCATGCCAAAGCGTCTCCATTAAGGTTCTTAGATTTATATTAAGTCATTTAAGCCGCGTAAGATCACTAATAGCTGGTTTGGACTGTATTATGGCACATGGCTCGCGTTGGGCTTCACGGTAATAAGCTATGAGTCCATTAAGGGCCGGCTAGCCTTGTTATAGGTATTCTTCAGATTCAAGAGTAAACAATAAGGAACCCATTAGCCCTTAAATAGCTCGTTAGAGCTTATTTACTAAGTAGCTAAACTTACTACCCGAAGCTTGTTGGGCCTGTTGGGCCGGGCCGTGTACTTCTTGGACATTTATACGAGTCCATCATGGCCCAGTTGCTTCCCTTAGCACCTTACATGGTTATTCGAAAAGGACCTTTGTGGAAAGAAGGTCTTGTATTTAGCTCATAAGCACGTCGCCTCTTACATGCAAGTGCTTATTAGGGTCGTATGTGTATTCCCAAGTCATCTTAATTTGTTTACAATGAAAGTTTACGTGGGGGTTTTCTTATATTCGAACGGTTTCCAAACCCTTGCTCATTACTTAGGTCAACGTCCACTTGTCTTTATATTTTAACTACCTCCGTCGTTATACGCAATAACTTTTGCGTATAACACACATGTTATGTATTATTTGCGAACTCACGCTAGCACACTATATATATACGCGACATATTGACTAAGTATAATTCATAGCGAGTAGTAAAGGATTATGAACGAGTTAGTTCGACTTACAAAGGGTCCTAGTGTTCTTGATTCGAGTGTTGCGAAGTGATCTCTACCCGTATACACCCAACGTGTATAACTATAAGCTCCAAAGCTTATAACCTTTGACCCTTAGTTTGTATACCCCCTTAAATCTTTATACTCGATCTTTCAAAAGCTTCCTTGAGTCTTTGGATCAAATATAGGTTGAATGTAACTCGGTTAGATGTACACCGAATGGGATGGAGGAAAAATCGAAAGAAGTTTAACTTGGAGAGAGTATTAAGAGTTTGGAAAATGTGTTATGTGAGCTAATGAGTCTTATTTATAGGGCAAGAAGCTAGTTAGTCTCCTTAGTTCATAAATCAACCAAATCGTGCCCTAGGAAGTGGTTTTTAAGAGTTCTAGTTTGCTTACACATGGTATTATGTTAAACCACCTAGTACAATTCCTTAATTGTTCAATCTAAGTACAAGATTACCTAAGATATGGAAATCTTAGGATTTGTGTGCTTGTGCTTGGTTAACCGCGGCACAAAGAGGTCCCAAGGAAGAAAAGGGTTATTAGCTAATGGGTACTTTGTCATTAGGAGACCATTAGGACATGTATTTAATGGAACAAGGATGTACATGTACTTGTTAAGGTAATTAGGAGACTTTTGTAACAAATAAATCACCAAGGACGATTCTCATGTGGGTTTACTTGCCCACATTCGGCACTCAAGTGACATAAACACAAGATTTGATTAAATTTTGTGTTTAGGCTCTCAAAGTGGGTATTGGTTTGAGTCTAGGTTAGTCTAGGTATTTCCGGGGTGTGTCCAAATGTATTTTATCGCGAAACGTAGACCTTTTACGTGACCAATAAAAATAAAATACCTAAAGTACATAATTATCTCCCTAGTAATTATATATTACTTGGTGGATGTAAACCTCAATTTATTTTATGACCGTTTACATTAATTGATTATTTCTAGTCTACGCGGTTTGCAATAAAGTAATAGTAAAAATTAACGCGTTATCGGACTAAATAAACGGTGATATTAATAGAGTCTGTTACAATGGACATGGAAACATGAGAATTGTTACCAGTCTCCACCGTTTAAGAGGCTTTGTCCTCAAATCTTTGATCATTGTAGTGGGATTGACGAAGCCCAGTTTGTGAAGAGTTGTGGGTATTTTTGTTTGAACGAATCTTCACGTTCCCAGGTGAACTCAGGGCCCCGCCTAGAGTTCCAGCGAACCTTAACCAATGGTATCCGGCTTCGCTTTAATCGTTTGATTTCCCGTTCCATGATTTCAACGGGCTCTTCCACAAACTGGAGCTTATCGTCAACATGAATTCCTTCTAACGGCATGACTATTGGTTCGTCAGCATAACATTTCTTCAGATTTGATACATGGAATGTGTGGTGAACTTTGCTCAACTCTTGAGGAAGTTCTAGCCTGTAGGCAACCTTTCCAACTTTTGCTAACACTTTGAAAGGTCCGACATATCTCGAGTTCAGCTTACCCCGCTTACCGAACCGTACAACTCCTTTCTAAGGTGAGACCTTGAGCATAACTCCGTCTCCAACTTCGAACTCCATCGGCTTTCGCTTCCGATCAGTGTAGCTCTTTTGTCGATCCTGTGCCGCTTACATCCTTTGCTTGATCAGGACGATCTTCTCCGTTGTTTCTTGGATTAATTCCGGGCCAGTCAGTTGGGCTTCCCCAACCTCGGCCCAGCACCTCGGTGATCGACATTTTCGTCCATACAAGGCCTCATAAGGGGCGGCCTTTATGCTAGCGTGATAACTGTTGTTGTATGAAAATTCAGCCAATGGCAAATGCTTAACCCAGCCTTTGCCAAAATCGATCACGCAAGCGCGTAGCATGTCCTTGAGAGTTTGAATGGTCCTCTCGCTCTGGCCGCCAGTTTCTAGATGATACGCAGTGCTCATGCTAATATTCGTACCCAAAGCTTTTTTAAATGATCTCCAAAAATTTGAAGTGAATCTTCCATCACAATCACAGATATTGGGCAGAGGTGTATCCCGTTGTCTGTGCCACTAGCCTGTTCAGGTACAACCTAGCCAACGTGTTCCAACGGATCATCTCCGTATTGGAAGAAGTGAGAGATTTTGTAGTCGATACCATAATACCCAGATGGTTGTCGAAAACCTTTGTGAGGACCTAGGAGGTTGGTGAATAAAATCCATTGTTATATTATCCCACTTCCCTCGGTATTCTGGTTATACTAGCAATTCGGTAGCCTTTGATGTTCGGCTTGACCCATTGCACATGTCAGGCATTTGCTAACATACGGTGGCGATGTCATGCCTTCATGTTGGGCCTACCAAAATAATTCTTCACATCTTGGGACATACTTTTCAGGAACGGGATGGATAGAATATTTCGACTTGTGAATTCGTGCATAATCACGGATCTCTTAAGTCTCTCATAGAAGGTATCGCCAATCCTGTCTGTGTAAAGCATAAATGTTCCCATAGGCAAGCGGCTTACATTCTTTCCTTGGGTATATCCCCTTCGGATCATACCTCATACGTACTTCATTTTCGATATTCTTGGTTTCTGGGATTCGATCTGAGCTTCAATTATTTGTTTTGGGAAGAGAAGATCCATCAATTATTCATAACTAAGGCTCGAACCCGCATGGCTCATCCGTTCTTTGACGGACTCAGCGCATCGGCACTACGTTTGCTTTCCCTGGATGAAAGAATATCCAGTCGTAGTCTCAGATTCTAGCACAACGGCTTGCTCAGTTATGCTCCTTCTGATCGAGAATGTGTTGTAGACTTTTATGGTCGGTGAATACGGTGCATCTGGTTCCGTATAGATAGTGTCTCCATATTTTTAAGGCAAACACTACCGATCCAAGTTCTAAATGTGTTGTGGTGTTAGTCTTCTCCCTGTTGAACTTTTAACTGCTCGAGAAGCATAGGCAATCACCTTCTCCTCTGCATTAACACAATACACCTAAGCCCTTGTGTGACGCATCACAGTAGACCACAAAGTCCTCGCTCCCCCCTCAGGTAAAGCCAGAATTGGGGCCACTGCACAGCTTCTGCTTTATCAACTGGAAAGCGTTCTCTTCCTTTTCTCCCCAGTCGAACTTGATTCCTTTCTGAGTAAGTTTCGTCATCGACTTAGCAATCTTCAATATCCTTCAATGAGACCTTCGATAGTTAAACCAGCAAGACCTAGAAAATTGGCTGGATCTGACGGTGGTTTTGTGTCTTGGGGAGATGCCCAATCCTTGATAGACTCTATCTGGGGGTCCTCATGTATGCCTTTACTATCAATGACATGTCCGAGAAATTGTACCTTCGGATCCAAAAATTCACATTTGAAAACTTTGGTACAACTTCTCCTTCTTATAGCTATTCCAAAAATTGCTGTAAGGTGTTCTTAATGAGACCCTTTCGTCCTTTGAATAAATAAGTATGTCTCGATGAAGCTATTTCGAACTTATCCAAGTAAGGTTTGCAATACTCGGTTCATGAGGGTCCATGATTACGCTAGGCGCGTTAGTCAGTCCGAATGGCTAACTTGGAATCGTAATGGCCATACCGAGTTCGATAATGCAAATCTTTGGAAATGTCTTGATCTCGCTATCATGAGCTGGTGATATCCGGATCATTAGATCTATCTTCGTATAAATACTGGATCTTGAAGTTGATCAACAAATAAATATTTTTGTTCCCTCGATCCTACGGGGAGTGGATAACGATTCTTTACTGTCAGTTTATTTAACTCGCGGTAGTCGATGCACATCCTGAACGACCCGTCCTTCTTTTTGACAAATAAGACCGGGGCTCCCCAAGGCGAGGAACTAGGCCTTATGAATCCCTTGTCAGAAAGCTCTTGTAATTGTTCTGATAATTCCTTCATTTCGGATGGGGCCAATCGATATGGTGCTCGAGCTACGGGAGCGGCTCCTGGAATTAAGTCGATTTGAAATTCCACTGGTCGAGCTGGGGGAAGACCTGGCAAGTCCTTGGGAAACACTTCTGGAAAATCTCGGACGATTGGTACGCCCTCTATCTGTTTCCTTTCCGACTTGTCCTCCTCTTTCTTGGCGGATATCTGTGCTAAAAAGACCTGGCATCCCTTGGCCATGTACTCTTGAGCTTTTGAACATGAGATAACTGTCAACCGGGATTCTCTCCCGTTGCTACTTTCGTTGCCACGAAAAGTCAAAGTTTCATTTCCGTAGGGAACTTGAACGAGTTTCTCATCGCACACTATCACAGCGTGACATCTTCTTAACCAGTCCATACCGATAATGACGTCGAAACTACCCAGTTCTACGGGCATTAGATCTATGTTGAACGGATGGCCTAAGAAATTTAAGGTGCAACCTCGGATAATTGTGTTTATCTCGACTAATTTCCCATCAGCTAATTCGACATCATAACAATTTTCTAATGAAGTTGGGGCGATGTTTATCAAGGAACTAAATGCAGTGGATATAAAACTTCTATCGGCACCAGTGTCGAATAAGATAGATGCATAGTGGTTATTTAAGAGGAACGTACCCGTGACGACATTCGCATCAGGGTTTCCTGGTGCATTTCCCTTCTTTTCTGCATTCCCAACTGCATAAACCCATCCTTGTGCATTCCCATTTCCTCCATCTTTATTCTTCAGTTTTGGACAATCCCTCTTGAAGTGTCCTGATGCTCCACACTCAAAACAACCATTTCCCTTGGGAGTTGCCCCATTGCCCTTCTGAGTGTTAGCAACATTTGTGTTACCAGTATTCCTGCAATCGCGAGCAAAATGCCCTACTTTGTTTCACTTGCGGCATTTCTGGGTGCACGGGCCATTGTGGTAAAGATGGCACTTGGTGCACTTGGGTAAAGATCCCCCATAAGGCTTCCTTTCGTCTATCCCTATATTGTAGACCTTGGCAACATTTTGCCTCTTGAAGGGTTGTTGCTGGTGGCTATGGTTGTTTCTGGATGAATCATCAGCTTTCCTTTTGTTGTTAAATTGCCTTTCTACGTAGGTGCGGAGTTTCTGATCCATCAAGTCGGTGGCCAACTCAATAGTCTCATCCAACGTCTTGGGTCTGGCCAATTTAACGTTCCCATAAATGTCGTTAGGAAGTCCACTGATGTACTTGTCAACTTTCTCGGTTTCATTGGCAACAAACATCGTACATATCAGGGTTAGCTCTTGGAAACGTTTAGTATATGCTGGAACATCATTCCCCTTGACTTTTAGGTTCCACAACTCGATTTTTAATTTCTTGATTTTACCCTATGGACAATACTTGTCCGTCATCTTTTTCTTGAGTACTTCCCAAGTCATTGCATATGCCTCAGGACTTAAGGTTCTTATCTGTCTTGAGTAACTTCCCAAATCATGGCATATGCCTCTGGAACCTAAGGTTCTTATCTTACCATTGCTCCACCAAGTCAAGGCACACCCAACACAGAGGCATGGGCAAACTTAACTTGATTCTCAACGGAACAACCACTGATAATTGAAACTGACTCCATCTTTTCAATCCATCAGTTAAAACCGACCACAAGGGCCTTCACCCCTTTTGAAGTTCAAAGATTGCACTTCATGAAATCACGAAAAACAAGGACGCGCAGTTGCACGTTCTTTTCGGTTTATTCCCCGTGCAACTGGGCTTCCATCTCCATTGGTGAAGTTTCACAAGAGAGCTGGGATCGATTCATGCTTGGACAACGGATTCAGGGGTCATGTGTTTGGGTTGGTGTCCGATGACATTGTATTTGGTCCTCCTCTTTGTTGTAGGCTGCCTATGATTGTCTTGAGCACAAAAACAAAACATGAATGTTATGTGACAAAATATAATAATATATAATGAGATTTTAACATAAGAGAAGTATATAGTACAACACAACACATCCATTTCATTCATAACTTTGAAAAATTTACATGAAATAATTGTCGGATTACACATAATACAATACAAAAGATCTAAGGCTATGTTAGCGGGGAAACCCCTAATACTTAACATGCCTGTACAATGACCTATCAAGATAAAATAACATAAATCACTAGATGTGACTGTTAACATCCCCAGAAGCATCCTGGTGATCTAGAATCCTAGCCTTTGGTCCTGGCTGTCTAGCTCTCCTCTGCTGTCCTCGCAGTGCTAACAACTCGGCCTGCATGTCGCTCATCTCTCGCCTCATATCTCTAATGACTCGGAGAGTCTCTACCATCTGTGCCTGACGCCTACGGTCAGTCTCTTGAAGCTCTGAAAGCGAGTCTTATGTACCTGATGTTGTGTCTGAATGAGAGTACCTTGCAGCTGTAGTTGTGTCTGGTGTGCCTGGAGATGGGTCTCGTATGCATACACATGATCACGATGGGTCTGAAGCTCCTGAT
>BQNB010098325.1:6230-25180 GCA_026074375.1 Tanacetum coccineum
TATACGTATATATATATATATATACGTATATATATATATATATATACGTATATACATATATATATACGTATTATATACATATATATATATATATACATATATATATACATATATATATGAGTTTATTTTATAAAAAATTTAACAAGATAATTACTACAAGTCCTCTAATATGACGGATACACTAACTTGTGTATATTTATAATCCTCTAATATATGTCTAAGAATATGTCCAAGAATAACAAGTCTTCTCATTTATTTATTTATAACTTAATAAATAAACTTTTCAACAATTAATTTATATATACTTTTAGTAAATTAACCAATACTTGTGTAATGTGTGTTCTTTCATTCTAACATATTTTTAACATCATAACAATATATGAAATATATAGTTCGAACCATAAACATGTGAAAAATCCATTTTATAAACTTATAAAATACCTTAGGTGATGATTAACTATATAACTATTATATAAAACATGAAATTAATAAAAAGCTTAGGGTTCTTAGAAGACCTTAACAAGATGAATGATGAAGAGAAACAAAGTCTAAACCTAACTTATCAAGAAAACCCAAGCTTCCAAATTAAGAAAACCCTAATTCAACCAAGGAAACCTTAATTCCTTTCCTTTGTGCAAACCCTTTTAAACACCCAACTAAGCTTTCAATACACCTTAAATATGCCTAACAATGAACCTAGTATGCTTGGAATACCTTAGAAATCAAAACTATGAATTGTTTGAGTGTGTGAGTTAGAACCGTGAGCTAGGAGGGGAAACAAGAGGGTTTTTGCCTTTGATTTCTTATAAATGGTTATGTGTGTGTATACTTCACTTTATGGGTCCTATTTATAGCATGTCAAGTATGTATACCACCTTAGGAGAAACTAGCAAATGGTTTATGGTATGCTTCTTCATGTGGCCAGTTATGGAGACCAAGAGACATGGTTTTTAGGTTTTAAAAATAGTTTAGGGCTTGCTAGGTTAGGGAACATGTCATGGTTTGTCTTTGCTTTGTGTAAGAATGATAGGACAAGTCTTACATGCTTGGTTTTGGTCTCTTCTCTTGTTCCTTGTTGCTTTCCATGTATAAGAACTGTTAGGAACACGAAAGTGTCGGTCACTTCCATAGATAACTGTAGTTAGCTCGTTAAGTTAATTTTTGGAAACTTACTAGGCTAGTTAGCTAAAGCCCATGGATAAACCTACGAAGGCCCAAGCCTATGTCCACATGTAAGTATTTATACACCTCTCCATGCCTTGGAGAGGTGGTTGGTTGGTTTTATTTCTCATATAGTTCAACAAGTATTTTCTCTTATCTTTCTCTCACTAAAACCTTCATTCCAAAGTCTTTCTCTATCTAACATTTCTTGTTAAATATTTTGTGTATGTGTTAAGTGATTATTGCTATTCTACAATTGGTATCAAGAGCCATGGAGTGGTGTGCTTAGATTTTATGTTTACTTGTTTTGGTTCGTGAGTTTTTCTTCAAAAAACGCCTCGCCTTTTGATTTTTTTTTCTTGTTTTCTAAGCTTAAATTCCACACTAAAAGATCATCTACATAGGTAGCCTTGATCTAGTATCCTTGGATATAGGTGTGTGTGCTTAGATTCATACGAAAATCTCTTATTTTGTGTCATTTGGGTTCGTTAGCTTTATAAAGGTCAAAATCTTGTTGATGAAGAGGTGTATATACTTGTCTTAATCCTCCTAATATGTGCTAAGTAAATTTGGTCATCCTAATGTTGTTAACTCCTTGTCCATACCATGAAGACCCTTAGGATTTGGTGTGAGATGATGCCGACTCTATGCAGTAAGGTGGTGTAAAGGTCCGCCTAGTTATTATGATTATTATCTTGGTTTCTCGTGACATACACGTTTTATGAATACGCACACAAAACTTTGCTCTTTAAGAATATAAGTAGGAAATTGATTTTGACAAAAGTTTTAAGGTGACTACTTCTCAGCATGGCATGGTACTTTCTTGAATTTTACATAGGTGATGAGGCTATGTATATTTGAGGGCTAACGATACTATACTTATTTTCGCCAAAATAGTGTAGCTTAATAGTTCATGTGATGAAAGCAACGTAGTTTATTATTTTGTGAAATAATAACGAGATAGTTTATAAAGTGATGATAGAATGATTGTACTGTCGTTTATAAAACGTTAGTGGAATAATTGCCAATGATAGTAAATTGGTTTATCATGTGATAGTAAAATGTTTCATAAAATCATAATATTTTAGTAAGTGGCTTGCATGAATAAGTAGAGAGTTGAAATAAGATTGACGAAATTTTCAAACTCCTAAAAACTTGATAGATAAATGAGGTTCTTTGTTTTCCCACAAGAGTATTTGGTTTCTTTAATACTACAACTCTCCCTATACAAGCTATAGTCATATAACTCAAAAGAAGTAGATGTCTATGAGCGCTATCCAAACTGACTGGTCACGAGCTCCTTGAACTTCCTTAAGTCCTCTCGGTCCTGACGGTGGGACTCTTGAACCGCAGCCAACTGTTGCTCAATCTTAATAAGAGCCTGTCTCTTGTGGTTACGAGTAACCTTCTCGATTGCCTCCGTAGTCTTAATCCTATTTAGCAGCAGTGATGATTTATCGCCTCGCACAATGTCATACCCTAGGATCTCGCAAGGCTATCAGATCTTTTGTATGGGCACTCCTAACAAATGCCCTTGCATGCCCTGTATAGCCTCCCCGTGTTGGGCTAGTGTCCTTACAACGATCGCTGCAGGAAAAGCAACTGCAGCGACGGGATCTGGGTAGATGATATCCACCCTAATATCGATCGGGTCCCCAAGATTCTCCTCAGCAGAGACAGGAATATTAGGTGCAGCCATAACCTGCACAAGCAAAAGTTTATATAAGTCGCCTTTATATGAAACCATGCAGAATGCGTGTAGTATGGGAGGTAAACATGATGCAAGATGGTACATGGTGAATGAATATGCACTCATGGCAGGGATGAAAACGTGACATGGCGAAATGGAATGCATCATGGTATGAATGGATGATGGTATGAATGAATGATGGTATGAATGGATGATGGTAAAATATCATATAAGATAGATTAATGTTCAGATAATGTTTGGGACATACGAGCTTATAGTATACTTTGCCTCAAGAAATGTTCTAGTATTTATATAATAACTCTTATATAAATAAGTGTAAAATATACGCAAGGTAGGGTAAGTATATATATATATATATATATATATATATATATATATATATATATATATATATATATATATATATATATATATATATATATATATATATATATATATATATATACCACCAAATTGGGTCGCAGCGGAATTATGTCCGGGAGAGTGTTACTTCATAATACCATTGCACAAGTCATGAGAGAACGACCTTTAACTGAGTCGTTTAAAATGTAATCTTGTAAAGTTTGGACTTTAATGCACATCAGTTAAGCCAAGCATCTAATTCACCTTAGAAAAACATGCTTAAAAGTGTCAACATAAAGTTGGTGAGTTCATAGGTTTGTTTAAGTATAAATGTTGAACCAAAGATTTGCAAAGTGTGTATGACCATTTCAACCCTTATAATAGTCACAAAAATGTACGTATGAAAGTTGGACCGCAATTGTTCAAAGAGTATGTATGATAATTGTGATGTACACAATATCCCAAAATGTACTTGTAAATTTAGAATCAAATGAATGTATTGTCCACTGCTTCGCTCGCAGTTTCATAAAAAGTGTTTAACAATCAGCGACGTTCAGTAAAAGTAGTGTGGACAACAAGATTTTCCTCGTGATATAACAACACATGCTACTATTACAAAATGCAATTACGTTTACCTAAGCTCATGACAATGAAGATCGACATGTATGACTTGCAATATAAATTGCCAACATTGCCCGTGATGATGTTCAACCCGAAACATCCCAAATCCGACATGATATACGTCCGTTGTCTGGCAAACCGGCAAGTGAGCATGACTCACCTGAACGAGGATGTCAATCCCAAATAGATCTATTTATAACATTCGCGCTTACAATCCAGTAATTGACAGTTCATGATAGTGGGCTCAGTGGGTTATCGCTACTTAGGCAAACACGTACTCAAGTTTAAAATGTCTACTTGCGTCCAAAAATGAAATCCAGTATTGTATCTCACCGTGAGATATGTAAATGAGTATGTAAATCAATTTGTAAACGAGTTGTAAATGAACATGTAATGAGTTTGAATCAACCATGTAAATGAATTTGTAAACAAGAATGTTCTCACCCCAAAAATATATGTAAAACAAGTAAAACATGGGGCTATAAACTCACCTTAGTGAATGAACTTTGATTATACAAATCAAATGAGTGAAACGTCACGGATAGTCCAAAAGCAACCTGATTAATTATAGGTCGTATGAGTACTACGTACTTTGAATAACTAACAAAACATATTATTCTATATAGTTACATCACCACCTAAACATGTTTGTTTAATTTAATAAATTAAACAAATTTAAATTTGTACTTTGTAAAACAAGCGTTCATGTTTGTATTTGTAAAAATATTATATTTGTCCAACAGTTGATCGTTTATAAATAATAATTGTTTTAACACTTTTATGTAATTATATAATAATATTATATAATTAGTTTAATTGATTTCACAAAAATAGTGCACAAGTATAAAAATAGTGCATAAGGTCTTATAAACCTTATATCTTTTTCGTTTTAACTTCGTCTTATATGTTCTTTATATGTATGGAATCGTATTTGAAAAATCTAATCAAATATTACATTCATTGTATTTGTATGTACTGCTATGAACAGTAACAGTAAGTGAAAATTTATAAAAATACTTTTTATAAATTTTAATTATTAAAATCGTATAAAAATCATATCTCCTTCGTTGTAATTCGGTTTTAGTGATTCTTATGTCCACATCTTCGTAATTAACAGTTCTATCTAAGAAAAATATTTTCCAACAGCTCACTGTTATGAACAGTAACATATTTTTATAAAATTACTTTTATAAAAATATTTTTTATCGTAAATTTGTAAATAGCGTAACTTCTTCGTTTTAAACAGTGTTTTGAAACCCGGTTCAACCCGGCCGGGTCAACCGGTTGAACCGGTTTCGGCCAAAAAAACGGGTCAAATTAAACGGGTTTCATATTTTCGTAACCCGGTTTGACCCGCCGGGTTAGGCCGGGTTTGGAGTGACCCGGGTCAACCCGGGTCATGAGACCCGGCCGGGTTTCGGTTTTTTCGTATTTTTTATAAATAAAACATGTTAATTGTATATATTTGCGACGTAATTTTAATATTTGTTAATAAATAGTCTTTAGGCTTAATATATGGAATATTTCAGGATTTATATACATATTTTCTTTCTAATTATTGATTATATATATATATATATTGGAAAACCGGGTTGACCCGGCGGTCCAACCGGTAACCCGATGACTCGTCCGGGTCGATTCAAAACCCGGTTTTCAAAACATTGGTTTTAAATCCATTCTTGGTGTACTTTATAGTTTTGAAATCCTCATAAGTTGTACTTTAACAGAAAAATGAGTCTAAATTTCTATCAGATTCGAAAACTTTGTAGTTTTTATTAAAACAAAATTATAAAAACACTTTTACGTATAATCTTGTAAATATCATAACTTCTTCGTTATAATTCGGATTTTCGAGTTCTTTATATTTGGCTCTACACTCAATAGTGCACTTTGGTTTTAGTAATCAGAGGCTGGAGCAGACTGCCACCTTTTCAATACTAACTAACTCGGAGTGAGAAAGTTGATATAAATGCGTGTAATCTCCGTGAGAAATGAAACAGAAAAATTCTTTTTGGATGAGATTTTTGTTGTGCTAGGAGCGGTTGTGCATTGCATCACTGGGTCATGTTTTCAGTATTCAATGCAGCAAGCATCTTTGTGATTCTGACAGCGTGTATTGACCCGGTTTTTCTGCTCCTAAGTCGCGAGGGGGCTTCTTTCTTTTCACCATTTTCTTATCTTTTCTTTTTAATTCTTCAACCCCTTCAGTGCTTACTGAGACTTTATAACTAGTACCTTGTTGGGTTTGTTCTAGTACCAGCTCCATCCCAGTCAGCACTTTTCCCTTGTTCTCACTTTTAATCCTTTTTTATATCATACCTATGGACTTCTACACTAACTAGTGAAATGTCTCTGGTAATCATTTCCGATTTGGCTGGATCATGGAACGGTGGAATACTATATCCTAACCACCTTATAACTCCACAATACTTAAATACATGGTCGGTATTTTAGTATCATTCACAGTCGTAAAACCATTTGTTATGCTCCCCCTTAACATGTGCATCGATAATAAAAAAATGTTTAGCACATGAGGGGAGAAGCTTGCACTTGAGACCTTAAATTCACATCTTTAACCATATATTTTAATCACATTTTCTCCCCTTATCAAAAATACCAAATCTCTTAATATTTTCGATAACAATTGATTCAAATATTCATGGTTTTAGAAAAAAAATGTCCAATTATTAACAAGCTGATCATTGGAACATTTAATGCTCTCCCTCAATTTTTGAGGGTATTATATGGTGTTTGAGTACGTGAATTTGGAATTTTTTGAATTTATTAAGAAATTCTTGAAAATTCATACTCAAACACTATATAAGCCTAAATATAGTCTACACTACATATTTACATATACACAAGAATTATTAATATACGAGAAATTGACCTGAATTGAAGTAGGACACAATATGAGAAAGTCATATTGTCCGTTCAAGCAGCCTGAAGTCATTTCCGTATTCTCTCCCTCCAACAAACTTCTCTAAATTCCTCGTTAATCTCCTCTTAATCAGCTACCGATCGATCACCTCGATCATGATGCCGGACCTTTTCTTGTCTAGTCTACTCTATGTTCTTTTTGGTAAGTAATCAATCTCCAAGCTGGAAGCAATATCATGAAGAACCCTTCGAACAGATGTGAGTGTGCCATCACAGAACTTTTAGAGTTCATCCAAGCACATCAACTTGTTTCTCTTGAGCTTATCTTGATAGATGATTCCTTGAGGGTTTTTGTATGCAGTGTATGGTGTCAGTTTGGAGATGTCAGATCTGAAAGTCTCATGCTTGGTGATATTAAGTTTCTTCTGGTAGCTTTCGACTCCCAGTTGAAGGTCTTCCACCCGTTTAAGAATGACAATGATTCTGATGAATATCCGCAATGCCACATTTATGTCGAAGATGACATCCCTTTCAAGGTTTGAGATTTTCTTCTAAACCAAGACAAGCAGGTCTTTAATATTACGCAGATTAAGATTTGAGAAGTCGTCTTCCTTGAACTTGTGGAGCGTGTTGTCATCTCTTCGTACTTCGATCTCTTCTAAATATCCGCAATCATACTTCTTCATAACTTTGACATGGGTTACTGCAATTATTCTTTTTCTGGAGTATACATCATGTGTGAACTTTATGTGTGATAACGCTCAAATTATACATATTTCTATATGCGTTATCAATGATTATATATATATATATATATATATATATATATATATATATATATATATATATATATCGGTTAAATATAAGAACTTTTGGTATAGAATAGAGTATATTTGCTATTGTAGGTTCTTGGAATGTGTCGTGGAAGAAAACGAAAGAATACACGAAGATTTGAAGCTTAAACGAAGAAATTACTGAAGATAAAGATCTCCCGACACCTGTTCACTGTTTTGGCCATAACTCGGTCATACAAACTCTGTTTTATTTGATTCAAGCGGCCACGGAAAGAGAATTTAATTATATACAACCATGAAAAAGGTCAATTGATAAAAACGATCAAAAGTACGCCGCACTTGCAGAAAGTGCGGCGCACTTTTTCACCAGAACTAAGAAAGATCCTTTAACACCCTAAGTGCGACGGTTTTACCCAAAGTGCGGCGCACTTTTGAGGCGGTGGAGAAAATTAAATGCTAAGTGCATTAACTCACTAAGTGCGGCGCACAAATAAGTGTGTGCGGGCACTTGATCCCTCCGAATAGCTATAAATACCCCTACTTGCGCTCCATCATTTCATATATTCTCATCCTATCTTCATATAATCTTTACACATCACAATCGCTAAAGCCTTTGTGAGAGGGGAAGACTGGTGAGGATCCTTGGATTCAATGATCCAAACACCCCTTTAATCCATTATCTTCTCCATTCACCACCATATACCACCCAAACCACCACCATAGCCATGAATTTCTAGAATTCTAACACCATATCTAGCCTACATATCATCCATTTCCATAAGCTTAACACTTATCACCTTGATTCTTAGAGGATTCACACCAAATTCTCTTAAGATCGTCACCATAAACCTTGTTACCAAACACTCTATTTGGTGATACGTTGTTGAATTTCTAGAAGTTAGGTGACATATTTCGGTTATTCAGTAAGCTTTGGTTGTTGGTGGATCAATGGAATTGTTAGTTTTGGGATTGGTGGTTATGTTAGTCGAAATATTAGTATTGTTACTTTGCTCTCATATGTGAAACATGAATAATATTTAGACGATATTTGTATAACTTGTGAATATGAATGCTTATGGATTCAATATTGTTTTACTTGGATTATTATTTATCTTTTGATTTATCATTGCAATAGATATAGGTCGAAAGGCTCTATTGTCTTGATGAATTTCGCATTGTCTGTCTATAACAATTCGGTGCTAATCTTGTGAGAATTGATTAGTAAATCTATAAATAACCCAAGTAGAATAATGTTTAAGATCATTCCTTATGTTGAACGACCGGTGGGTGAGAGGATTCTATATGTATGCATATTTGATTTATAACCTTTCTTTAATGCGGCCTCGTGATGATGTAGTATATAGGACGAAATGATTCTATGTTATCATTGGTAGATATGCTTGTTATTATGATTACCCATCATATATGACTTGTATGCTTTGTTTATATAAAGTTTTACTCTTTCTCTATCTATTATGTTATGTGGATCATGTCTTGTTTCTTGCCTGCCTAATACACACGTTTATCTATTTTACCCGTGACAATCATTTAGCTTTGTTACTTGATAAACAATATGTGAATTGCTACAAATCCCGTGGAACAACCTGGACTTACCTAATACTATATTACACTCGAATAGGGTATACTTGCCCGAATGTTGTGTTTTTAGTAAAAATCGGTATTTCTAGTTATTATAAATTTAAAGCTTGTAAAAACACACATCAAGTTTTTGGCGCCGTTGCCGGGGATTTGTTTAGTTGTTTGCAGATTGTTTGCTAGTCTTGTGCATCTTACGTGTGCTTAAAATCTTAAAAATCTCAAAATATGTCTGCTGTTACAGAAAGTACGGCTTCCCTGTTCCCGTTTCTTATTTTGCAGGTTTATACCTGAAGTACGCCGGTTTCACACCAAAATCGCCGTATTGTTTTACAAATCCAACTTTATAAACTCGCCGTACCGTTTTTTGGCAAACGAAACCCAAAAATCACTTTTCTTTAGGAAGTACGCCGCACATACAATTTGTGCACCGGTTTTCCTGAAAACCCAGGAAGTACGTCGTACTTTACCCAAGTACGACACACTTTCTGCAAATTTTCACAAACATAAACTGATTTAAAACCAAAACCCAAACAAAACCTCCAAATTGCTAGTCTCAGGTATGTGATCATTTAAAATTTTATTTTATATGATTTTATGCCTTGTACAATTGTGGATATTTAGTTGTCATTCAAAAAACCAAAAAAGATTTTATTTCTAAATTGTTTTTGCTTATTTTGTTTTCTGACATGTTCCTGTTGATATAATAAACATGTTTTTTGTTAGTTTGTTTATATTTCTTGCATTTCATTGTGTAAAAAATATTAATTTCGGAAATTTTTGCCAGGTAAGTACGCCGCACAATTATTTTCGTGCGCCACACTTTGCACATGCAATCAACAAAAAGAGTCAGTTTTGTATAAAAATAAATCATATGCATTTTCTTTTATGTTATGTGAATAATTGTTAAATGTCTTTATTTGTTTATGCATCTTAGTTTGCTTGTTTATGTGTGTTTGTTTGCATTATTATGTAAAAGTGTTCAAAAACTTATAAAAAATATAAAAAGAAATTTATTTTTTTAATAATGTTCTTGTCTGTGTGTTTGTATGACTGTTTATCTGTTATGTGTTATGTGTTTTATTTTGTGTTTGCATGTTTGCTTGCTTGTGTATTTATAAGTATGACCATATATAAAATAAAAAAAAAGTTAAATTTTTTTTATAAAATCTTAAAAAAAAGAGTTTCGTATTTCCTTTTGTTTAGTTGGTTTATTTGTGTTTGCATGTGTTTGTTTATGCGATTATATATGTGTGTTCGTAACTAATAAAGTGTGATAAAAAATATGTTTTTGTCATAATAAAACTGTTGCACATTTGTTGTTGTGCGGCGCACTTGTATCAATTTTTCCCGCCATGGTATTTTGAATTTTTGAAAAATAATAAATAATTATATTTGATGTACGCCGCACTTTCTTTCAAGTGCGACGCACTTCTGGTCAAAAAAAATATATCTAAAAAGTAATAAAAAATATAAAATAAAAATACATATAATTTTTTTTATTTAGATTATATAATTAATGTGTGCTAAAAATATAAAAAAAACATAAAACCCAAAAATATTTGTTTTTGTATGTGATTGTGTTGTTAAAGGTTTCAAACCTTATGTGTTTGCCTTAAATAAAAAAAAAATCTCTAAAAAGATTTTATTTTCGCCTTTGTTTTTTCTTTCGTATGTGTTATGAATGTTTGAATACTACTAGTAATTATATTTTCCTTTCTATTCTATTCTTCCTTTCGTAATGTTTATGCGTGCTTGTTTTACTAAATAAATAAAAAGTTTTAAACGAAAAATAAATAAATATATATATATATAAAAAAAATTGTTTTAAACTTTGTGGGTGTGTTCGCTGGAAACCCTCACGAGACTATAACTCGTCCACTCGGAGCATCCGATGAGGTTTTAAAGGATTTGGCTACGCTAATGCATCGTGTGTGCCTTACGAAAGTGTGCTTTAGAATTTTATGGTTTTTTGTAGTTGTGTTTATTTTTGCTGATTAAACAATAAAGTTGGAGTTGGAGAGCGTGGTTGGCATTCTTATCACTTGGGGAGGGTGATATATTTGGCACATCACCCTCTTTTCCCAACACAACCCAAATTATAACTATCTAGACATCAGTATATTACATGTGGTAGAATACACATGTTTGCCGTTTCATTTAGCGCCGTATATTTCAGAATTCAACTAAGCACTTATGAGCCCCAAAAGTCTCGTTTCTCTTATATTTATTTTTTCCCGTTTGTCCCACTTTTAAGTTATTTTCTAATTACGCATAATGCTCAACTTAAGTGTGGGGAGAAAATGAATTGAAAAATTAGACTCATTATTAATTTGTAACTTTTGTTCACCTCGATAATCTAAAAATTAATCTTGTTTTTGAATTTCTTTTGCATTAAGTTAATTTATTAGAATAAACGTAGTAAAAAAAATAATTAATAAAGTTTTGAACCAAAGATGTGTCCTGAATTGGATAAAGCAGATCGACTCGGGACTGATACATGACTTGCGCATTTATAATCATTCCAGTAAATATGTGAGGGTTTGAGCCCGTATTATAGCATAGTGTATTTTGATGCTTTGGCTTCCTTTGATTACGAGTTGTGCGGTGAGTTATTGATTTCTAGAACTTGTGCTTGAAATCATTACGAAACCGCAGTGAGATCACGTTCACGTGATATAAGTATTTTTATGTGATAAAGAGGCAACTTAGGTTTTAACCAAATTCCATTTAACATATTATTTATTCTTTTAAGCTAATTACACTGATTAGCTAACCACCCAAATAAAACTCATTCGTTAGCACTCATCTTTAGTGCTAGACACCCCTAGTTTAACCCGCTAAGCTATTCTATTCATCTTTCTCGTCCACTAAAAAATTAAACAAATATATATATATATATATATATATAAAACTTTTATCCTAGTCTTACCCCTTGTTGAAAGTCCTTATGGTTGGTTGCTAGTTGCTCGGTATGATTGATTGATTTTTGCTCATAGTTTGTTCGCACTTTGCTATAAGTGTTGTGCCATTTTGACGAAGACGAAGAGGGCCCGCTTCGTATTTCGTATTTTTTGTGGTGTACACTTATATTAAGTGTGAGGGAATTGTTAGTTGTGCGAAAGAAAAAAAAAGATGAAAACAAAAAAAAAATTAAAAAAAGTGATAAAAAAAATAGAAAAGAAGAAAAAGTGAGAGAAAAAAAAGTGATGAATAAGAGCTGGATTGTTGTTAGCACTTGCGACATATTGATATATTATATTTGTGTCGGGTTGATTATGATCGAGAGAGGTTTGTTCGATAACCTCGCGAGTTTGTGGATTGTCGTAACTAGCAACATGGGTTTCTTGGTAGAGGTGGGCAAAAAAACCGGTTTTCAAACCGGAACCGGTTTGAACCCGAGGAACCGAACCGGTCAAAACCGGTTTTGACCGAACCGGTAAAAACAACCAAGAATTTTTCTTCAAATAAAAACCTATTTTTTTCTATTATCACTATTGACAGGGAAAGTTTTCGCTTTATTACATTTACTTTATATATCGTCAGTATGTCATGATACAAAGTAGATGAGCTAACGCAAACCTATCTATGCTTCCTATCTTCATATAGTCAAGCAAACATCATAACATGTCAAATCAATATCATCATATCCTTATTTACAAAGTACATTATTCCTATAATGTACCATTCGCAACGTTTATATTCAAAAGCGGGCTTTAAAACTATTATCTTATGCCTCTAAAGCCCTAATTCCATTAAGAATTAATATATAAAGTGAATGCACAAGCCACAAAACATATGTACAGAGCAATATAGACAATCTCATTTGAAATAATAAAATCTCTTCAATTAAGAGTAACAATTCTCGAAAAGCACAATGTACAAGTCATTAAGCATGACATCTAAAATAGCCGTTTTACCTCCGTTTTCATTCTAATTTCTTCACCATCACTTTGTATAAAAGCTACGTACCACTCAAGTGACAATGTGTAAACCCTAATTATTCTATTCATAAGCTTTCATACACATATTTACACTCAAAACCCTAATTTAAAAGTCAGAAAACCATAACCCGAGCCAAATACTAAACCATGACCTTTTCTTCATTTTTTAATCAATGGTAAAGGGAGGGGTAGGGGTATGGGGGGGCCTAAACCAATACGCATATCAGTTGGTAATTACTAATTTACAACATTTTCATTCATATTCCGTCATCATTTCATCATTCAGCTTCAAGTTATACAGAAAATAATCCAAAATAACCCTATTTGTGCCCTAGGAATGTGATTTTGACCCGTTTACTCATTTTCTACCCATTTTAACCTAAACCACCTATCAACTTTTGATTATAATCCTTAATATAAGTCTTAGAATCAGTAAACGCTATCTTCTTAATCATGAATCAAATGTACAACTAGAAAACTCAATCTGAGCCCTATGAGCCTAAATGAACCCTGAACCCTTTTCCTTGCAAAATGACACTCCATTCACAAAGCCTTTGTTTGCAACAAGCACCGTCCATGACTACTTAGAAAATTCATTTCTAAGCACTTACATAACACCTCACCTCATTCTTTATGTAAAAAGAGAAGCACATGTCACTTGTACGTCATGTTCATCTAGGGTTCTAGTCGGGGCATGCAAGGTGATAAACATCACATCAAAGCTAGTTTTTCTAGCTTAGACACCACATCAATATAGCTCTACACATCATATAACTAAGCCCCTAACAAATGTGTCAAGACCAGATCGTTTAAGTTTTCTAAGCTCTTTGACTCAAAATATATATATAGGGTCCTTGGTGTGTTCTTTTCCAATTCACACCACCCCCTCCTTCTTTCTATAAACCCTGTATATGCACAAGTACTTTACTACTCTGCCCAGGACCCTATCTGTACTCCGTGTCGTATGTTTGTGGGGGGTGTAGGGGTGGGGGGGGGGGTTGTGGGCCATATGATCCTAGGATCATTAAATAAGTTCAAGAAGTGAAGCCCTGAAGAATTGAAGCTCCGGAGTGAAGATACAAGGCGAACAAGTGGAAATACTACCTGAAACGACCCATTTCCACCATTTTTGCTCCTTGAAGCTCAAACCCAGGTTCTAGATGTTCTACTCCTGCTACTATACCCTTATAATGTTCATATGATCCTAAATAAACTCTTGTTAAGGTTTCATAACTCAATTCATGCTCATTTTCCATTTTGATCCAAAACCATACACCCGAAACCCTAATTTCGCGTTTTTCTTAAAACTAAATGTTATAATGATTAAATATTGTTATAATCTATCCTAGCATGCTTAACTAATGTTAAAATAACCACTTTATTGATTAATGAAGGAATTTGAACTTAAAACCCGTGCGTTTACGTTTTGAAACCCTAATTTGACCCGTTTTGCTTCCTAGCCTAACGAGTCGTTATTTTAAACTTATGTTGCGTTAAAACTTCATATTTTAGTTTATTATAACTTATAAATATCTTTTGAAATGTTAACATAAGCTTGCATGGCAATTTGGACATGTTTTGTAATTATAATCCATGCAAGGGGTATATATCGTAACTTTCTGAAATTAATAACTAGAAGGGCTGAATATGTCATTTTATCAAAGTTATAACTCCAGGGATCTATTATGTCACTTTTCAAAGTCCAAGGTTTACTTGGTATATCTTTCAAAGTTAAGGGACCAAAGTCGTAAAAATGCAAACTCCAAGGGCCTAATTGCAATTTTCCAAACCTCAGGGTCTAAAATGTAACATTTTGAAAAAGTATAAAATCATATCCAAAACATTATATGACATAACTTTAATTAACGCTTCTCGTGCTTAACATTTCCAGATATTGATTAAAACGCTTAAAACCGATCATCCGAAAGCTATATTGTACCACAATACTAGGGAGCTTCATATTAAGATGTTCCATCTCGATATTACGTTCTGACTGAGTGGTTGGGTTTACGATTTAAAGTGCCCTCGCTCCTCAAACGTTTATAGAATGGCTTCTAACATATGATGGCCCGAACGGTGATACAATAATTCCAAACTCTTCAATCAAACTCATAACTCTTAAACCAAAGTTCTAAAGTACAATCTTCCTAAGACTTGACATATTCTACTCAGGTTGTGTGACGTGGCTGTTTACTATCATTTTACTATATCAACATTCCCCGGTTAAGATTGTGATAAGGTCGTCAGCTTTCATTTCAGAATATTTAACTACCTATCAGGTGAGTTCATAGCCTCGCCTTTACTTATTTACATGTTTAATAAACCCGCGAGGGGGATAGGCATGCTTGTTTACAAACTCTTTTACATTACTCATTATCTTATAACAATGTGGATACGTGTTTTCAAAGACTTAATGAATGTCATAATCTGCACCATATCTTATAAACCCGTTGACACTACCATAAAATCATGAATACAAGTGTTTATGCTATACTATATGTTATCCAGATATATTATTGCCTGAGATACATGGGAAATAACTTTTTGGTAGTATCTCCCAATATCGTTCCGTATCTCTTTTGGGTTATTATCTCCCAATATCTCTTTGGGTAGTATCTCCCAATATCTCTTTGGGATAGCTATCTCCCAATATCTATTTAATACTCTTTATGTGATTCCTTAAGTTAAAGGTGAAGAATACTGTTCACTATGACAATAATGTTCTTTATAACGATTATTCCTGCAATACCAACATTTCCAATTATGATAACTTGTAATCAACTCTTACATTTCAAACCTATGAATTTCACTCAACCTTTATGATGACCCTTTTTATGCATGTTTATCTCAGATAATTGAGCAACTTATGGCATGGAGTGGCATGGACATGAAGATGGCTAAAACTTGTTATCATTCACATTTTATGTTTCTAGATTTTGGGACCTGCCTTTATAAAACTCTGATTTGAATTGAATGATAACAATAATCGTTTTGAAACAACCTCTTTTTTTGAAGTTCGTTATTTTTTTTTTTTTTTTTGTAACACTCCCCGAAATTGGGTTCGCAACTACACGGAATAAGGGTCCGGGCGTGGTACTTTCAAGATAATAGACAAGATAGTATAGAACGACACAAAAGTCATTTAAATGATACATTAATTGTAAATTGAAAGACTTATACAAAAGCCTATAGCTTTACTTATACATTGTTTAATATTACAAAAGTTGACAATACATGTGGTGCCCCAAAATATAATGCACCTAAATCTTTAAGCGAGCAGATCCGAAAATGTAACCCAATGCACCCCTGGCATCCCATGCCTATTGATCTCCTAAAAACATGCTTAAAAAAAAACGCACATAAATGTGGTGAATCATAGGTTTTTGTATAATCATAATATACAGGACCGCAAGACTTTTAGTGATATGCAACACATGCAGATCTCACAAAACTAATTACATTTAACACCTAAGCGCATGAACACAGAAAGCTCGACTAGTCTGTCTGCAATTAAACTATATAGGTGCAATTTCCTTGCCCGATTAGATGTTCAACCGAAAACATCGCTAAATTCGACATGCTATATACGTTCATTTCCGGTGATTAAGCGAATCACTCAAACGGGAGGTCGTTTTCCCGAATGATCTATTAAATAACATTTCGCGCTCACATAATGTAATTCCAACTACTTCTATTTAATTACAGTTGTCATGATAAAGGGCCTTAACTTGGGTTATCGCTACTTAGGCAACATGTAAATCAATACTTGTGTCAATTTATAAAACAAAGCATGATGTTTCCACCCCATCATTATAAATCAATCGAAATCGTAAAAAAATGTGGGGCTATGAACTCACCTTGAGTTCTGATATTCCCAATATAGCTGAATAATGCGCCACGTAAAAGGATCGAGATGCAACCTTAATTATCAGGTCGTATACGTAACTCAAGACTTCGATTAACTAACATCATGTATAGGTCTATGTTAGTCACATCATACTATCGTTCGGGCTATCATAATTAAGAGGTCATGACATGACGTTCGAGGAGTTAGGACACTTTAAATCGTAAATCCAACAACTCGTCGAAACGCCATCCGAAGAGGCCTCATTATGAAACTCCCTAGTAATATAGTACTTTGATAACCACATAATATTCTTTATAGCTAATCACCAGCAAATTGGTTTTGATAAAATTGGTGTTATAACAGACATGTGTTTTATATAATTCGTATTTGTCGTCGTAAAACTCGTAAATGTCGTATTTTATTCGTTATAGCTCCGTTTTTAATGATTCTTTCGAGGACGTTCTCGTATTTGAAAGTTCTATATTTTTAGGAGGTTTACAAAAATATAACTTTCTGTCATGAATAGTAACTTTTATAAAAATAGTTTTATAAAAGTATTATTTGTCGTAAACTCGCGAAATTCATAACTCGTTCGTTATTAATTGAAAAATTACGATTCTTATCATTTTGGAATCCTAAAAATGTGTATTATTTATTAAAAATATTAATACTTGCTGTTTATAAATTTTATAAAAATGTTTTTATAAAAATTTACTTACGACTTCGTTTATTAACGTATAACTCGTTTTTAACGTAACTTTTTCGTTATTAATCCGTTTAACAAGTTTCTTACCTTTTCGGAATCGTCGTGAAATGTATTATCTTATAAAAATATAAAATGGATATGTAAAAATTCGACTTTTGGACAGAATGTTGGCTTGAGTTTGTTGAGTCCATTTTTGATCTTTTCTTTATACTTTATTACTTTTGTATTTTACCACATGTCTCATATATCATATATTTTATAAATCATACATATATTAAGTGTCCTTTGTCCATAATAGTCCTCATATGTTCCAAGTTATCCATGTTAACAAATCCATTAACATACTTTAAAACCATCACTTTACTTAAGTAACCTTAATTTACTAGTTTTGTCAATAATCATATTTATACATAACCAAGTGTGTACAAGTGTATTTCTTTCCATAAGACTTTATTTTAGTGTTCTATTAACATGATTAAGAGTCCATAATCAATATTAACATGTCTTATGTATTTCTTTAACTTAAAACATATTATGAAACTATGAAAACCCTAATTAACCCATAATCATTTTTACACCAAAATAACTTGATACAATATTTTCTCATCCTTTTTAACATGATGTAAGTAATAACACCACATGTATATAAGTGTGTAAAATGATCATTTCAAGTATATACTTCATTTTCATGAATAAAACCTAAATGGTGATTTAAGCTATAAAGAATAATCATATGCATAAAGTGGAAATTATAAGAACATAAAGAGTTTAAATAGACCTTATGAGGTATGATGATGATGATGTGCTAGTACTAAACCCTTGTTTAGCCACAAAAACCAAGCTTGCACTTAAGAAACCCTAGCTTTCCTTAATAGAACCCTAACTTCCTTTTACTTGAGAAATACTTGGAAAAGCTTAGCCAATGCTTGGGATCACCTTAGAATACCTTATAATGGATGTGTATAGGTGTGTATGGGTTGTATAAAAATTGATATGGGTTTGTGTGGGTGCTTGCTTATTGCCGTGAGCAAGAGAGAGCAAAAGGGGAGGTTTTGTTGATTTTTCACTAAGTGTAAAGTGTGTAAGTGTTATAACTCTTATGTATAGATGCAAGTATGGTGCAAGACATGGTCAAGGAGTCAAAGTAAGGTTCAAGTAATGGGTCTTGGTCTTAGGTATGGCCTCATGAGTCAAAAGACAAGGTATGGTGTTGCATAAATGAAGTATGGTGTCTATGTCGGTAACCCTTAATCACTTCACTTCAATAAGATAAACAAGAAGATTAGGAAGAATGTAGAGAGAGAATCTAGAGAGAGAAAGTTAGAGAGGAAAAATGAAATTGGATGAT
>BQNB010098326.1:0-25180 GCA_026074375.1 Tanacetum coccineum
TACACTACTGGTTCATTTGTTTTTAAGGCACTCACATGATGGAATTATCAAATCCACACACGAGGCCGAGAAGCCGCTGTAGGTATGTCTTGGGAAGACTTTAAGACTTTGACTAGAGAGGAATTTTGTCTGAGTAATGAAATGCAAAAGTTGGAAACTGAGTTGTGTAATCATGCCATGGTCAAGGCTGGCCATGCTGCATATACTGATAGGTCTCATGAATTGGCTAGGTTAGTTCCTCACTTAGTAACCCCGGAAGGTAAGAGGATTGAATGGTATGTGTATGGCCTTGCTCTACAAATTTAAGGAATGGTGGCAGCAACGAAGCCAAAGACTATCCAAAAGGCCGTGCAGATAGCTGACACATTGACTGATGAAGCCCTTAGTAATGGATCCATCAAAAAGAACCCTGAGAAGAGAGGAAATGGGGGAGAACCTAGCAAGGATAGCAATGTAAGAGATGACAACAAAAGTACTAGGACTGGAAATGTTTTTGCTACAACCGCAAACCCTGTTAGGGTAGGGTACACGGGTACGGCACCCAAGTGTACCACCTGTAACTATCACCATTCACCTGAGACACTGATAAATGAAAATTTAACCCTTACTATATATATAAATATAAATAAATATATAAATATAATAATGAGAGTCAAAAATATCAATCAAATGTAGTAAACCGGGAAGCACGCGATTCCCGGGTCGTTTATCCCCGACGAGGCGTGAAATTGACGGTTACGTTATTGGATTGACTCTTGGATGCTTGAATAACAAAGTTATAATGGGTTTTCTAAAACTATGGGAAATTAATGCAATTTAAACTAAGGTGAACTTAAAATCTACGGGAAAAACATAAATAGGCACGGGGATTTAAACCTAAAACTACGGGAAAGCATACAAAGGTAAATAATAAACTTAAAATCTACGGGAAGCATAAATAAGGCATAAAAATGAAATCCTAAGTCTATGGGAGCATAAAATTAAGGCAATTAGGCTTAAATCACAAAAATAAGAACGGAAATTAAAAACGAACGTGACTAAAAACCTAATTTATTAAATTTAAATCCTAAAGTGAATTTTTTACTTTTCCTAATATTAATTGACTAAAAAGTAAGAATAAAGAAAACTAGAACGAAAACGGAGTTAAATTAAGCTCAAAAACGCGAAAACGAGAACGGGGTCGAAACCCGTTCTTTAAAAATTGAAAATTTTCAAAAACGACCCTACAAAGGCAAAACTATTTTTCCTAGATTCTAAAAATTAAAATAAAATTTTTTTAAAAAAAGTTTATATTTTTCTGATGTTTAAATAATTTATTATAATTAAAATACGAATTAAAAGAAAATAAATTATAAAAAATACTAACCTTTAAGCTAAAAATCTAGAAAAATTCCTAAAAATAGTTGACACTATGATAGATTTTCTAAAAATAAAAGCCCAACCTCTTGGCTTATAAATAAGCCGTGAAAAAGCCCAAAAGAGCTTATAAGCTTACTGCCTAAACGTCTATAAGAATAAAACAAATACACACTCTACCGGATGAGCTAATGTAGCACAGCGGTAGAATATGTATTAAAGGGTTGAGAGTGTTGAGGTCAGGGGTTCAAGCCTTGTGCTCACCCTTGACTTCCACTTTCCCCTTTTATTTTTATTTTATTTTTCTTTTAACACTTTTATAAAACACAAAAAAAATAATAACTTTTAAAACTTGAACTTTTTGATGAAACTTAGTAAATAAGCTAGAATAAGCACAGGAAAAGTGGGTACTGAGCTTTTTACACTAAAGGCTCATAAAATGCTAAGCTGTTAAGCTAGCTTAGGCCCAAATAAGCTCAAGCAAAGTGGAAATAAGCAAAAACAATCCTATACTAAAACCTAATAAGCAACTCTAATCTAAATAAGCCAGGGAAAATAAGCATTAAAGCAAAAAAAAGGGCAGATTAGCTGATTTAGACTAAGGACAACTTATGCTAACTGGTATGCATTTTTCAGGCAAATAAGCAAATAAAAAAAAGAAATAAGCAAGAACAAATGGCTACCCTATCCTAATAAGCTAAATGCAATGAAAATACGCAAAGAAAAACAAGTAAATAGGCCAGAAAAGTTCAAATAAGCTTAATGCCAAAACTGGCAGACCAAACAGTCAAAAGGTACTCTTTTGACTTAAAATTAAGCTGCTAGTCGGAGGACGCCTAAGGCTTAAGGCTTAAAGGGCTTTAGATTAGCTTTATGGCTTTCCACTAACAAGCCAAAAAGATCAAGGTAAGGAATCTAAATAAGCCAACAAAACCAAGCCTTCAAAGTGACAGTTTACACTTAGGTCGTGAAGCTTAACAAGGAAAAATATGCTAAAAGTGAGCATAGAAATAAGCTGGCTAATAAGCTCAAAATTCGAATTAGAGTTAAAACAGATGGAGTTAAGCTTGAAAAGAGCTTATGCACAAAATCTTAAAAGCTAAAAACGAATTTTTAACACCTGATCATGGTGTTGGAAAATTGCATTTTTAGCTAAAAACACTTGACGCAAAAATAAGGAAAAAAAAAGTTTTGACAACAAGGGAAAACTAAAGACAATTTGACTCACTCTTTTATCATTAAAAAAGACAAAACAAAGACTCAAAAACTGGATTTTCAAATACTTAATCTAAAAAGCTTATAAACTGTTTTTGTGATAACAGTTAATAAGACAAAGTAAAGGAAACTTAAATACAGCTTTTTAAACCAAAAAAAAACTTTGAAGAACAGATTACAACTCTTAATATCTTGAAAAAGTGCCAAGTAACCACCACGAAAAGTTATTCAAAACAGATTTGACCACTTGTAGGCACTATCCCAAACACCCCTTAATGTATGAAAACCACTTTTAAAGGCAAAATTTATATGATTAATAGCATTCCTTAAAGAACATATAACAAGTAAGAAATAAACATCCTAAATAAGTCCATCTCCACACCAAAAAACTCACTCAATAACAGATACAAAAATAAGCATTTTAAAGAGCAAATTTTTACAAGATTAGAAGCAAACTCAAAAAAGATACATCACAAACAACTAGAAAAATAAGCATTAATCTAACCAAAAAAAAGCACAAAAAAGCAACTACAACCCGAAGAAAGCAATAAGAACGCAACCAAACAGTAAAAATGCTTAAAACGTATAATATGTGAAATACAAGGACCCCAAGCTCAAAACAGGTCCATACAAAGAGTCAACAAGCACAGTACTATTAAAAAACAAGCTAGTGGGGGTCCATAAGGCACATCCATTTCCCCGCCCACTCCCAGCTTGCCTTATCTTCCAATATTTGCTAGAGGTAATATGAGGGTAAAAGCTTTTTGATTGATTTTTGGTTTTTAGGACATGATTGAAAAACACACTTTTGAAATAGGCTGTTTGATGTCTCAAAATGCTTATGCAAGAGCTTGAATGAAACAGTGTTTTAAAAGACAATAAGCATAAAGATAATAATTAAAGAAAATCCAAAAAAACATCATAAACTTAAAAATTAACAAGACAAGTTTTAAATGACTGAATAATTTAAATGATAGTGAAATAAAAAGGCCAATATATTAAAATGGACAAAGATTTTTACAATCTTTTGCCTGATACAAAAAATTCCACACACAAATGAAATACAAAATGATACTATAAATACTAAAACCCAAGTTCTGAGGTCTTCTTCTTCTGTGTTTCTTGACTTTGTATTAAGGATAAAACAACCATCAAACATAGCCTTCTTTTTTTTTTCCTTGGAGCCCAATCTCTGATCACACCCCGATGATGTATTTGTCCCAGTCCGTGTCAATAATCATTGGTGGGATTTTCCAATGTGTCCTTGATAGATTGTGAGGTTGGGGAAGGATGGGGGGGGGGATGTTACGGTTTGGATTGGTTGCAGGTTAATGGGACAAAAGAGACGATGAATAGGGCCAAAAAATGGTTGGCGGGAAAAGTGGTTTGTGGTACTATGTTTGTAAAGTGACAGAGGAGAAAGTTTTGGGTTATGGCAAGAAAGGCCCTTCTATTTTTATGTGGTATTGCGAAGGAAGTCCATGTGGTGTGGTGATTTTTAGGTTTAACAAAAAAGGCCCTTTATTCTTGTATGTTTAATTACATGGAAAGTCCTTGTGCATGATTAACAGTTTTGAGGACTTGGCATGAATGATCCCTCAATATGTTTTTATTTATTTCAGTGATGGTCCATGTGAGGGTAACGATGATAAGGTAATAGGTATAAATGGTTAACGTTTGTTAAGACATATTTGGGCCATTTATGTCTTGGTTTGGGACGGCTGGATTAATAAAAGGAAAATGGGCCATTATTTGACATTGGGCTTTTATATCTTCTTGTAATGTATAAATGGGCTGACCCGGCCCATTAGATGGGTAAGGGTGGGCCCATTTACCATTTCTTCATTTTGGCTTCGTCTTTGACCACTGAATTTTTCCGGGTTGACTTTGATTTTGACTTTGACTTTTGTTAATTTTGTCTTGTCACGCTTTTCCATTCCGTACTCGGTTTTGTCCGTTTTGGCTTGATTTTTTGTCCTTTTCTCGGATATCTGTTTCCTGCAAAGTATAAATGAAAACATACAAATACAATGTATTTTTGATACGTTTTTGGTCATTTCAGTCCGATTTTAAAGGTCAAAGGTATGTGTAATTAAGCACATACCAACCCCTATCCACATAATGCATCCAAGATATGTTGTGCCCTCAAACCATATCTCCTGCATGAAGTGTCACACCCCCAAATAGGGTCCGTCAGAATAATAGTCAAGAACATCTCAAGTACAGGGTATAAAGAACGACCACTAAGGGACATTTTGAAAATCATACTCGTTACATTGACAAAATATAATAAGTTTTACATATCAATACAATAAAATTCAGAGTTTGCGGAAGCATAAATTAAGTTTGATAAATATATAACAAGCATGAATATAAAAGAAGTCTTGAAATAGGGCAGACACATTGCACATAGACTTCATATGCACCTTGAGAGAATATCCAAATTAAGCACATGAAAACATTGCTTAAAACGTCAACAACAGTTGGCGAATTCATAGGTTTAATTTAAACATAAGTGTGGACCACAAGATTCAGATACGTGTGAATTGCTATAACACATACAACTTCACAAAAGTATTTACGTCGTACTAAGATCATGACACTGAGGCTCAATAAGTATGTACTATTATAAACATAAGCTTGCCCTAATAGGTATCCCAAACCAAAGACCACCTAACGACTTCTGACATGATATACTCCCGTTTAATCGGTACCTCTGATTCAAGTAAGTGCTACTTACCCGAACGGGGGTTATTAGACCTAATAGATCTATTTATAACACTCGCGCTCACTTAACCAGTACGGTCGGTCAAGAAATTAACGGTTCATGATAATTCAGGCAGTAGTGGTTTATATGCTACTTAGGCAACACGTAAACAGGAAAGAATAACGCAAAGTACTTGTGTCTAATTTTAAAAGCAAACAATGTTCTTACCCCAACGTAATATAGTAATTGTAAAACGGTAAAAATATAGGGCTATGAACTCACCTTAACCAGTGGTGAGCAAAGATAAAGTCAACGGATGAAGCATAGAAATCAAGAAGTCCTAACGGCGGCCTAAGAAAATAACGCTAATGCGATCGTCGTAGGACTTCAACAAGAAGTTTTACAACTCCCTAGGCAGATCACCTAACCGTTGTAGTGTAGTAAGGCAAAACTCGGGGGTTGTTATCGTTCTCTAGGGGAATAGGTTGAGAAGGCTCGATCACGATCTAACAAAGGTCTATAGGGTTGAAAGAAGATTCTTTTTGTATTTTTGTTTTATAGAAAGCATGTAAAATCATTGGTTTGAGAGGTTGATTTGTTTTATCTAAATTAAACTAAATTATATCTAAACTACTGGTGATAACTCTATATGGTAAACGAACGTATTTACTTAATCATGTACTACTCCTCAGATTGCTTCTCCTAATCCTGTTGCTTTGTCACACTTGTGATGATCTGTATAAGTATTTACTAAGTCATGAACGAATTACACGAACCCGCCGTCTACTTAATATTTCTTTAAGGCAACGCACAAGTAAGGTAGTATGAAGACTATTACAAGGCCCCTAAGAGTACGTTAAGTACCGTTGAAATATCTTAAGAGGGATCAACCATAGATGGGAGGTAGTATGAAGGCTGTTACCGATGGTATCCTTTCTACACATCTCGCGTTTCCCTAGACGTCTATGCCAATGTAATATCTTATGGCTAGTTTTCTAAAGCCTGACGCACACATCCATCACAAGAAGCAACATTAAAAGGATCTACAATCTAAGTTTCATGCAATCATAAGTAAATACTAATGGATCTAGCCTAGCATGTTAAGAACAAGAAAAGCACAAGCAATAATCAAACAACACAAAGACATATTGAAAGATTAATGGGATAGATAAACTTCACTTGATTAAAACATGGATTAAAGACGGTTACAATAGGGTTTGGAGGCACTAAAGACGGCCTAAAAATCTGCCAAACTCGACTCTTAAAGTTAAGGTTCGTCTCCTAAAAGTTACACATTAAAAACCCTAAAATCGGTTTTGTATATATAGAGAAATCGTCCTGACGGCGTCATGTTGTAATCGTGACGCCGTCGCCACGTAGAATCTTCTAGAGCCACTTTAAGTCGGCCACGTCCTGACGCCGTCGCCAAATCCATGACGCCGTCACCTTGAACGTTCTGATGGCGTCACTTTGTGTTTGTAACGCCGTCTCCAGGCTCTGTCAGCATTACTTCTTCAAGGAACTTGGTGTAGAGTTGTGGTCTTGTTTGTTTCTTTTCCAAATGAGCCCAAGTCACGTGTATTTCCTCCAAATGCCATCCAAGTGCTAAAAACACAAAAACAAACGATTAAGCACAAAATCTAGGCATATTTGCATGATTAAAGAGGTTAAATGACTCTGAAAAAGTGTATAAAATGACACCTCATCAGACGCGCCTTAGGAGTGGAATATATATGTAATGAACGACAATTCTCATTTATAGAATTCATGGAACCTCCGTGTGTTTGTGTCTTACTTCCGTTAATAAAAACGTGACTCTTCGAAGAAAATATATTTTTAGTTTATTTACGACATTTTGATGAATACTTTCTATTTTCGGAAACTTTCTAATTTTAGAAAGTTACTAGCTTAAGAAAGTTTGAAATCCCCGGACGTTAATACCGTCCTCTAAGGTTTGATAAGTCCAATCCTACAATGAAACGCACTAAGCAAGACCTAACGCCTACCTTCTATTTTTAAACCGCTAAGGTATTTATTTAAAGACTTTCTGCTTTTAGAAACTCTTAACGTTTTCGAAATATAGTTTTTACAATGTTACTAATGTTCCTAATTAATAAAAAGTGTTATTACTATCTTCGCTAAAGTTTTAACGGCTCAAACGGACTCGAAAACGCTTAAAAATCCATTTTTAGTTTCCAAACAGCAACATGCGTTTGACTTTTTCTAAAACTTTTGTCCAACTTTGACCTCTAATTACTCTCTCGTCTTGCAATTTTAGGCTTAAAATCACTTGTTGTCTTTAGTAAAACATCGTTTCAGACAACTTTCGTGTTTTACACGAAAGCTAAAACGGACTCGAAAGGGGTCAAATTACTTGGTTTAGTTTCTGCGCAGAAAAGTCAAAATGACAGCTTTTGGCGAAAATGTTTCCAACTTCATTAGACCGTAACTCCTTCGCTACAAGGCTGTTGGTTACGTTCTTTATATGAAAAACTATCTACTCGAAACAAGCTATCTTAAAGTTGCTTCCTTTATTGATCAAAATGCTTTTTAGTCATCCAGAACTTCCACGCAATGTTCGGACAACAAACTCCTATATCCGCAACACCTCAAAACCAAACCCAAAACTTCACAAATACCTAGTCTAGCCTAATCTCAATTCACAACTATTTTCCAACAACAAATCCACCTCAAATACTATACTAATCCCATCGCCACGCTTCTATAATCATTCTAACCTAAGTATTATATTAATAACACGCTTTAAATATATAAAGTTTCAACCTTTATCAATATTTCTCAAAACCTTTTTATTTGTTTTTATAAAAATGACACAAACACTTGGGTAACCATACCTATATACACGAATGGGTCAAGAAAGGAAGACGGGTTTAAGGATTTACTTACAATCGATACGAACAAGATAGAAAAACACAAACTTAACAAGGATGAAAGTGTAGAGATGAAAATCTTGAAAACCCAAATATCACCAATGAAATAACCCAAATATCATCAACGAAATAACCCAAATATCATCCACGAAGAAACCAAATAATCCTTGAATTAAACCACGATCAAAACCGTCTTCAATCATTAGAATAAAGGAGCAACAAAATACAAAGTGTATGTTGGTGTTGTGTTTGGCCGACGCACAAAGAAGAGAGGGGAGGGAGAAATTTTTATCTTGTATGTGTTTTGTAGTGAGAGAAAGTGAAATGAAAAATAAAAGGATAGATATGAATAAATATGAAGGTTAAATGGTTAGATACATTGAATCAAGGATTGAACCTAGATCCTTCTAAAGGATCCTAGGAGGATTACTACAAAAGGAAGACATAAGTGAGCAAATTGTGGAGGGGTGTTGGTGCTAGGGGGTGGACAAAACCAACAAGGACCATGGGGGGTCAAATTTGATTATTTTTAATTTTAAACATGTAAGGTGGTATCTAATGCACTCAAGATATTTTTTCATGCACTTGATATTTTTCTAATATCAATTACGTTATACGTAAAACAGAAAACGCGTGATAACTCAAAAGAAAAATACGAAAATTTAAATATCTATCCGAAACGTAAAAACGCGACATTTGCCGAAAGCCTACATTAAATAGCAAGACGGAACACGTTCGGTAAACGATTCTCAGTTACACGCAAGAAATTTCTCGGTTAAAAGTTAAATCAACACGTAATTAATAAAAGTCAAACTGATATACAAAAAATTCGATGACAATAACCTAGAAATTTATGGGGTGTGGCATCATTCCCCCGTTATTAGAGCTTTGTCCTCAAAGCTTAAGCCGTGACATTCGGTACAATTACGGGTTTTGAAAACAGATGCGGGTATTTCTTTTGAAATTGATCTTCACGTTCCTAGGTGAACTCGGGACCTCTTCTTGAGTTCCAATGAACCTTGACGATAGGAATACGACTCTGCTTCAGACGTTTGACCTCACGATCCATAATCTCAACCGGTTCTTCGATAAAGTGAAGTTTGTCGTCAATTTGGATTTCGTCTAACAGAAGGACAAGTGTTTCTTCGGATAAGCATTTCTTCAGGTTTGATACATGAAAAGTACTATAGACTCTACTTAACTGTTCCAGGAGTTCGAGTCGGTAAGCAACAGTTCCAACTTTGGCAAGAATCTTGAAAGGTCTAATATAACGGGAGTTTAGCTTTCCCCGTTTGCCAAAACGTATCACTCCTTTCCATGGTGACACTTTCAACTTGATCTTATCTCCCACTTGGAACTCAAGGGGTTTTCGTCTCACGTCGAGCGACTTGAATACGGCTCTTGATTTGAATTATCTTCTCTGTTGTCTCATGAACAATATCTAGACCAGTGTGCTGACTATCCCCAACTTCAGCCCATTAGATGGGTGATCGACACTTTCGACCATATAGTGCCTCAAACGATGCAGCCTTAATGCTCGTATGATAGCTGTTGTTGTACGAAAATTCTACCAACGGTAGATGTCTATTCCAGCTTTTTCCAAAATCTATCACACATGCACGCAGCATGTCTTCCAATGTCTGAATGGTCCTCTTACTTTGACCATCAGTTTGCGGATGATAAGTTGTACTCATATCCAGTCGAGTAACTAGAGCTTTCCAAAGAGACTGCCAGAAGTGAGATGTAAATCTACTATCTCGATCTGAGATAATCGAAATTGGCACTCCATGTCTCGAGACAACTTCCTTCAAGTATTATCTCGTCAGCTTCTCCATTAAATCCTTTTCCTTCATGGGTAAAAAATGAGCAGATTTGGTGAGATGGTCAACGATTACCCAAATCGTGTCTTGACCAGTCGACGTCTTTGGCAATTTATTAACGAAGTACATTATAATATTCTCCCATTTCCACTGAGGAATCTCAGGTTGTACTAATAAACCAGATGGTTTTTGACATTCAGCCTTAACCTTGGCGCATGTTAGACACTTACTGACATAGGTGGCGATTTCTGCCTTCATGTTGGGCCACCAGTACAGCTTCTTCAAGTCATGGTACATTTTATCCGATCCAGAATGGATAGAATACTTTGACTTATGCGAGCCATGCATAATCAAAGCTCTCAAGTCACCAAAACACGGTATCCAACTCCTATCTTTCAAACATAACGTTCTGTCAGAACGAGGTTCAAGTTTCTTGATCATACCACATAAGTCTTTAGTTTTGTAATTCTCTTCTTTCCTCGCCTCAGCTTGAGCGTTCAAAATTTGCACGAGAAGATTCAAACTAATAGTCATAAATAAGGCTCAGACGCGTAGTGGCTTAATCCTTTTCTTTCGGCTCAAAGCATCCGCCACCACGTTCGCCTTTCTCGGGTGGTAACGTATCTCACAGTCATAATCACTCAACAGTTTCAACCATCGACGTTGTCTCATGTTCAGATCATTCTGATCAAGAATATGCTGCAAACTCTTATGATCAGTGAACACGATGCACTTCATGCCATACAGATAATGTCTCTACATTTTGAGAGCGAACACTACAGCTCCTAAATTTAAGTCATGTGTCGTGTAGTTATTCTCATGAATCTTGGGTTGTCGGGATGCGTAGGCTATGACCTTCTCTCTTTGCATCAAAACCGCGCCCAATCCCTTGTGCAAAGCATCGTAGTAGACCACGAAGTTCTCACTACCTTCGGGTAAAGCCAAAATCGGCGCACTGCATAACATTTGTTTTAGCATCTGAAAAGCAGCTTTCTCCTTTTCTCCCTAATCAAACTTCACGCTTTTCTGAGTCAGCTTCGTCATAGGTTTTGCGATTTTTTAGAAACCTTTGATAAATCATCGGTAATAACCGGCAAGACCTAAGAATTGACGAATTTTAGTTGGAGTCTTGGGCGATGCCCAATCCTTGATTGACTCAATCTTAGCAGGATCAGCGTGAATGCCTTCGCTATCAATCACGTGACTGAGAAATTGCACTTTTGAAAGCCAAAAGTCATACTTTGAAAACTTGGCGTACAACTCCTCCTTCTTAAGCAATTCTAAGATTATCTTAAGGTGTTCTTCTTTGTCTTTCTTGTTTTTAGAGTAGATCATAATGTCATCAATAAAGGCGATCACGAATTTATCCAGATATGGTTTGCACACCCGATTCATCAGATCCATGAATACCGTCGGTGCGTTAGTCAATCCAAAAGGCATTACTTGGAACTCGTAGTGACCATAGCAAGTCCTAAATGCCGTCTTTGGAATGTCTTCCTCACGAACTCTGAGTTGGTGATAACCAGACCTCAAGTCGATCTTCGAGTAAACACTCGATCCTTGCAGCTGATCAAATAAATCATCGATTCTCAGAAGTGGGTATCGGTTCTTTATAGTAAGTTTGTTTAGTTCACGGTAGTTGATACACATCCAAAAAGATCTATCTTTCTTCTTGACAAACAAAACCGGAGCTCCCCACGGCAAGGTTGCAAAAATCGTGAATCGTTAGCCGGGCAGTCGACCACCTTGTAGCTTGTAATCGGTCAAGGCGGGATTAATCGATGATTAATCGGATTAGCATTTTTGGCAAAATTTGGGTATTTTTGGCAAGTTTTGTGTATTTTTGTCGAGTTTTAAATATTATTGGCAAGTTTATTTCTAAAAAACAACTTGTAATAGATTTAAACAGTTAATATAAGTGATATAAACAAGTTTACGGTGAGTTTTAGGTACTTCCAGCAAGATTAGAAGGTTTACGATAAGTTTGACCACCGTTGATCGTCGTTGACCACGGTTGACCTATTTGTTTGACCCTGTTAGATTAATCGGCAAGGTTGGTGGCCTTGTAGCATCTAATCGGCGATTAATCGGCCTTGTAGACCTTGTTTTGCAACACGGCGAGGAACTGGGTCTTGTAAATCCTTTGTCAGAAAGTTCTTGCAACTGAGAGGATAACTCTTGCATTTCAGACGGAGCTAATCTATACGGGGCTCGTGCTACAGGTGCAGCGCCAGGGACCAAGTCGATTTGAAATTCAACTTGTCGAGTCGGTGGAATTCCTGGTAAATCTTCAGGAAAGACTTCCGGGAAGTCCCGTACAATTGGAACGTGTAACACCCCCAAAATGGGTCGCAACAGAAATAAGTCCGGGAGCATTACTTCATAATACAATATCACAAGATATAAGAGAATGACCTCTAAATGAATCGTTTGAAAAGTAATCTCATTGATTTAATTGAAAATAATACCATTTGTCCCAAGGTTTGCATCATATTGAATGTCTGGAAATAATACAACGAGATTTGATATTTTGAATGTATGTTGAAATCCATGAATGTAATCTTGAAAAGCCTAGTGTAACACCCCACCCGAGAATGGGTCAAATGTCACACTTATTGCATCAAAAAAACGCAGGCATAAAGACTTACTAATACAATGGTTTGGCAAAATTCCCAAACGAACATTTAAATCTGAGACCCTTTAGCTAAACAAATTCTAGTATAGATCTTGTATGCCAGTTCCTCAAGATGGTCCAATATGAGCACCTAAGCACTCTTCACTCATAACCCAGCTTCCCTCTTATTACCTACCGCGAAGAAAAGAAATGCGGCTGAGCTGAAGCTCAGTGAACAAATATATATAAACAAACGGATAGATCAAATATGTAAAGTAAACGAAATGGAATAACCATAACCTGGTAGCAAAGATTTCATATATCATAAGAGGTGAACGAAACGAATAATCAAACAAATCATATCGAAATGCCCCACGAGCTCGAAACAAAAGTCTATAGCATGCCACACGCTTAGACTAAACAATCATATATATATCATAGTAAGTTGTACAAGGGAGTTGCAATCTCCACATGTACCGAAACAAAATGTGCAATGGGGTGTTGGCACCACACTAAGCCATGCACCAAAACAAAACTAAACAAAGTACATAGGATGCATCCATACGCTCTCTACAAATCAAATCATATATGGCCAAGTGCATAATAGAGCATAAAAAACAAAAGGGAACGTTGTGGACTGATCACACCGCCACAGATAGTGTCACGCCATTGGTGCCACAATGACTCGGCAATGGTACCTCCATGGCTAGTTAGCTCGGGCATCGGAACTATACAAAGGGTTCATATAGCATATCAAAACGAAACATATTACTTCCAAAGAAGATCACGTCTAAACAAAACGGATAAGTTCATATCATGGCAATGTCAAATAAAGCATGTATCAAACGAATTCAAAGGGTTCAATGAAGTGATCAAATAGGTAGAAAACGAATAGCGAATCATAGGATGGGAAACATAAATAGGGATTCTGACGAGGCAAATAGATACGGATCAAATGTCATAAGAATCCTTAAGAGAAGGATATAATATCTGTACCTTAAATAAATCAACTCTTACTTGACAAACCAAATTGACTTACTCCCGCTTCAAACTATCTAAATAAATTTGGATACCGATTATTAATTAGTGAGGTAACTACTTACCACTTTACTTTATCATTTATACTTGTTTACTATGTATGTTTTATTATTTCTTTATTTGAATTAGTGGTAGTCTTATATACAAATTACAAATGTTATAAATGTCATTAAATTTTTTCATAACTATGGCATCATGCATGTAGCTCACCGACAAAATTTAGAAAATATATAATCTGCAACATCTTAAAATGTGATTTGGTGACTAATGTGATTCCGTTTTACATACCAAAATAATTATGTCTTATATGTTTGTTTAACCTTGTACAGTAAGTAATAAGTAACTTGATTTAGAACATCCAAGATGAAAGTAATACTAAACTTTTAAAATGAGTAGTGTTAAAACACTTTAATTGGCACACCAGTGAGGGAAGAAATATATAAATTTGTCATGCTTATAACTAACAACTACTGGTAATGTAGGTGATATACAAATGACCATTTATCTTTACCGTCTTTTTCATTCACAATATACCATGCCTATATCTAAACCATTATCAGATTTCAAAATTTCATTTATCATCAAAAGTCCAAGTTAAAAGATTAACTTCAGTAAGCATGCATATATATCATGCCGTATAAGGTTCTTAGTTTTACAAATGTTCAATATGTTTAAAATCCATAGTTTATCGATTCATTTTAAATGGTGAATTCTATTAAGATTCATATATATATATATATATATATATATATATACACACACACACACACACACACACACGTATATCTCATATGATCAGCCTATACAAAGATTACATAATTTACATGCTACTGAAGTGTAGTGTTTGATTTCATAAGTAGTAAAATCATAGGTTTATAATATACCTCTATGCTAGAGCCGAACAGATTGAAACCGAAGGCACGAACACAAATTCGAACATGAACACCCACAAGTTATGCTACGAGACTCAAACCCCGCCACTATCTACTAACGACAGCAAAACCCTTAACTTATACACGAACAAAACTGAGTCTCACAACCCCGATCAGAACCCAATCTAGATAAAACGAAATCGAGATTCTGGGCACGAACACAACCCGAATTTGAACTCGAACTAGCCGATTGAATGATGCACGCTTGTAACCCAACACTCACACTCGCACACACTCACTTTTATTCATGCAAAAATAATTGAGATTTTGAGTTTTGTTTTGTTATTTTTCCATGAGATTCTGCTGAGAATGTACGTGAATATGATGATATAAAAGCATATGCTAAACCAATTTGTCAGCAAAAACAGGATAGGAAGGAGAGTAGTAGACCGAGTATTTAGGTGAACCAAGTAAATCATGAACGTGTTTTCTATTTAAACTTTGAGTATTGTTTTTTTCTTTTTTTTCATTCTAATAATGATGCCATACATCACTTAGCTGGAATAGGGACTAATAAGGACTCGTGTTTTTATTTTGTAACCATATATACTAATAGTGTTATTATTATTATTTTAGTATTGTTAATGTAATAGTTTAGGGTATTATAATTCTTCCCCTCTAAAAAAAATTTCGGCCACAAAATTAATGACGAGACTTAAACAGAAACGTACCAAATTACGAAAAGAAATGTGGATAATTAGTCCGCATCATTTCTTCAGTTTCCCCGAGTAGTCTTACTCTCGGAATGATTCTTTCAAAAAAACTTTAACAAAACGGAAGGTTTTATTTCTGATGTAGCGTAAATAAACTAGATAACACGAATTGAATCTGTTGATTCCAATGAATACCAGAAACAATAAACGAGATAACAAATTGAATTTGTTGATTCCAATGAATACCAAAAACAACCTTCCAACTATCATTGATTCAAAAGAATACCGATAATCAGGAAAACTCTAACAACCGTTGATTTAAACGAATAGCGATTATTAAGAGAATCGTAGCAAAAACAACCAAGAATAGATTCAAGCAAAAACTTTTATTATCAAAACTCAAAGATATCTCAATACAAAGAAAAGACCCAATATTTATAGGAAAACTAAAATAATCTAAATAAAGATTGATTGACTTTCCCTTTTCTAAAAAACTTTAACAAAACGAAAGATTTTATTTCTCATGACTCTCTTAACGATCTAAAATAGCCTTAGGCTTCTCAACAAAAGATAAATCTTCCCGAAATCATATCTAACGGATACGAAACAACATGCAACGGATGATAGTTGTAACCTCTCAAAAGAGATAGATGAAACACATTATGAACACGAGCAATTTTGGTGGTAATGACAAACCCTACAAAACATCGCCAACTGTATCTAAGATTTCAAATGGACTAATAAATCACTGATTTAATTTCCATTTTAAACCAAAACGTCAAACGCCCCTACACGGAGATACCTTAAGAAACACATGATCCCCGGGTTTAAATTACAAAGCTCTTCGATCGCATAGCTCTTTTGTCGTGATCGAGCTTCCTTAAGATTCTCTTTGGGAATGGCAACTTTTTCATTCGTCACCTCAACCAATTCCGGACCTTCCATATCAAGCTCTCCAATTTAATAAGATTGTTCTAAAAATTCCTCAAGACATCCTATGACTTCGATAAGTTTACATTATGTTATGTAATTATTATTACATTTGCCAGACGTCATAATAATGGCATCACATAAACATGCCCCTTATCGTTATCATACTCTATCTCAAGTCATAACCAAAAATAATCTTAACTTATATCTCATGATATTATCTCTTAATCGCTTACTAATATTACAAACGAATAGCCGTTCTACACTTTCGATCATATAAATCTCAAAAGAAGCCCCCTTGATACTTTTATACCAACTATTATTGTAAGCAAACTCAACCAGATACAAATACTCGTCCTAATTTCCTATCCACTCCAAAGCGCACGATTTCAACATATCCTCCAGAGTCTGAATAATGTGTTAAGTATGTCCATCAGTATAGGTTGAAAAGTAGTACTAAACTTAAGTCTTGTTTCTAAGCCTTCTGCAAACCTTTCTAAAATCATGAACTGAAACACGGATCCTTATGAGACATAATTGATGCAGGCGTACCATGTACCCGAATAATATCTTGCTAAAAGATCTTTGCCAACTTGCTAGCTGAGTACCCTTTCTGAATGGGCAAAAAGTGAGCCGACTTAGTCAATCGATCAACCACAACCCAAATTGCATCATTCTTCTTAAAGGTGCAAGACAACCCTGTTACAAAGTCCATGGAGATTTGATCCCACTTCCAAGTCGGAATATCTAAAGGCCAATGAAGACCACTTGCACATTGATGTTTAATTTTAACTTGTTGACACGTTAAACACTTCACCACAAATTTAGCCACATCATGTTTCATAGCATTCCACCATAAATTTTGCTTCAAGTCTCTATACATCTTTGTAGAACCAGGATGAATAGAAAAAGGAGAACTGTGTGCCTCAGTCAAAATAGCTTCTCGAAGAGAGGAATCATCAGGAACACATAATCTATTATCGTACCATATCACATCATAATCGTCCACCCAAAATTCTGCCTGCTTACCCTCTTTTAAATTTTCTATCAGATACCATAATTCACCATCTTTTTTTCTGAGCTTATTTGGTCCGCAATATAAGGTTAGGTTCAATCTTAAGGCTAGCTATATAACCTTCAAGACCACGAACAACTAAATCGACTTCCATGAGCTTTAAATCTCTAATAATCTCAGGTTGAATTTGAGACATGCCATAATTCCAGAGTTCTTTCTACTAATTGCGTTAGCTATAACATTAGCCTTGCCTAGATGATACTGAATATTTGTGTCGTAATCCTTGAGAAGTTCCAACCAATGCCTATGCCTCATATTTAACTCCTTTTGAGTAAAAATATATTTGAGGCTTTTGTGTCGGTGAAGATGTCACAAGTTTCCTATACAAATAATGCCTCTAAATCTTAAGAGCAAAAACGACTGCTGCCAACTCCAAGTCATGTGTCGGATAATCATATGGTTTCAGTTGCCTCGATGCATAAGCGATAACCTTCCCATGTTGCATAAGAATGCAACCAAGAACTTTCTTCGACACATCACTATAAATTTGGTATCCACCTGTTCGAGAAGGAAAAGTGAGTATGGGAGAAGAAACTAATCTCCTTTTTAGCTCTTCAAAACTCTTTTCTCATTCTTTATTCGAGAAAACTTCTCTCTTATCCGCTTAAGTTTCATCAAAAGTAAAGCACGAAGTGAAAAACATTCCATAAATTTTCAATAATAACCTGCAAGCCCTAAAAATCTTTTAACTTCGGTCACTGTCATCGGTCTCGGCCATTTAGTGATAGCCTCAAACTTAGCAAGATCCATTGTAATTCCATTGGCAGACACAATATGACCCAAGAACGCTACTTGCCCCAACCAAAAGTCACACTTCAAATATATTGCATAAAGAATCTTCTGACGCAAGATTTCTTACACAATACGAAGATGATCTTCATGCTCCTCCCTTGTCTTTGAATACACAAAGATGTCATCAATGAACACTATAACAATCTGTCTAAGAACTCATGAAAGACACAATACATCAAATCCATAAAAACAGCCAGAGCATTAGTCAATCCAAACGGCATCACAAGAAACTCATAATGACCATAACGAGTGCGAAAGGCTGTTTTGGAAACCTCTTGCTCCTTTACACGTAGCTGATGATAACCCGACCTCAGATCAATCTTTGAGAAAAACTTTGCACCCTGAAGTTGATTAAACAAATCGTCAATTCGTGATGGAGGATACCTGTTTCTAACTGTAATACGATTCAACTCCCTATAATCAACACACGACCTAATGCTACCATCCTTCTTCTTCACAAATAAAACTAGTGCACCCAATGGAGATACAATTGGTTGAATACAATCACGTTCGAGAAGTTCTTGAAGTTGATCTTTTAATTCTTATCATTCAACTGGCTCCATTATGTACGGAGCCTTAGAAAATAGTGAATTCGACTTCACTCTTAGGTGGTAATCCCGGCAGCTCATCAGGAAATACATCAGGAAAATTTCGAACTACTAGATGGCTCTCGAGACGAGGCCCATTCAACGAAGTGTCTTTAATTGATGCTAAGAAAACTTCACAGCCGTGAGAAATTAAAGTTCGAGCTTTGAGAGCAGAAATGATTTTAATGGGCTTACCAGGTCGGGAACCATGGTAAATGAATTCAGGATTGTTTAAATTGCCAAAGATGACACGTTTCATATGACAGTCGATAGTAACTTGATTCTCAGTCAACTAATTCATACCAATAATCATATTGATCATTCACATCGAAAGGAAGCAAATTAGCAGAACGAATATTATCGCCAACACGTAACACACAACGCCGAAACTCATGACTAATAACCACAATATTTCCCATCAGCGTAGAAATAGATAAGGCGTGATATAATAGTGTAGACGGAACTTTAAGATGCTTATCAAATGTAAGAGGAACCAAAGAATGTGTCGAACCAGTACCCAAATAAAACAAACACATGATGATCGTACATATAAGAGCTCACAGAACGGATGAAAGAGTTCCCAGAACGAACGAAGAGGCATCTAAACGATTGACAAACGAATCGACAAAGATACATTAGAGATTAAGATCAAAATTTAAAAGTGTGCGATGAAGCCTAAATGTTTACCTAATCCCCACAGGTCATAAACTAAGTTCTACAAGACGAACCTAGAGCTCCGATACCATAACTGTAACACCCTACCCGATAATGGGTCAAATTTTACACTTATTGCATTAAAAAAAGCAGGCGAAAGACTTACTAATACAATGGTTTGGCAAAATTCCCAAACGACTTTTAAATCTGAAACCCCTTAGCTAAACAAATTCTAGTATAGATCTGGTATGCCAGTTCCTCAAGATGGTCCAATATGAGCTCGTAAGCACTCTTCACTCATAACCCAACTTCCCTCTTATTACCTGCCGCGGAGAAAAGAAATGCAGCTGAGCTAAAGCTCAGTGAACATATATATATATATATATATATATATATATATATATAGACAAACAGATAGATCAAATAAGTAAAGTAAACGAAATGGAATCACCATAACCTGGTAGAAAAGATTTCATATATCATAAGAGGTGAACGAAACGAATAGTCAAACAAATCATATCGAAATGCCCCATGAGCTCGAAACGAAAGTCTAAAGCATGCCACACGCTTAGACTAAACAATAATATATACATCATAGTAAGTTGTACAAGGGAGTTGCAATCTCCACATATACCGAAACAAAATGTGCAATGGGGTGTTGGCACCATACTAACCCATGCACCAAAACGAAACTAAACAAAGTACATAGGATGCATCCATACGCTCCCTACAAATTAAATCATATATGGCCAAATGCATAATAGAGCACACAAAACAAAAGGGAACGCCGTTGACTGATCACACCGCCACAGATAGTGTCACTCCATGGGTTCCTCAATGACGCGGCCATGGTACCTCCATGGCTAGTTAGCTCGGGCATCAAAACTATACAAAGGGTTCATATAGCATATCAAAATGAAACATATTACGTCTAAAGAAGATCATGTATAAACAAAATGGATAAGTTCATATCATGGCAATGTCAAATAAAGCATGTATCAAACGAATTCAAAGGGTTCAATGAAGTGATCAAATAGGTAGCAAACGAATAACAAATCATAAGATGGGAAACATAAATAGGGATTCCAACGAGGCAAATAGATACGAATCAAATGTCATAAGAATCCTTAAGAGAAGGATAGAATATCTGTACCTTAAATAAATCAACGCTTACTTGAAAAACCAAATTGACTTACTCCCGCTTCAGACTATCTACATAAATCTGGATACCGATTATTAATTAGTAAGATAACTACTTACCACTTGACTTTATCATTTATACTTTTTTTTACTATGTATGTATTATTATTTCTTTATTTGAATTATTGGTAGTCTCATATACAAACTACAAATGTGATAAATGTCATTAAATTTTTTCATAAGTATGGCATCATGCATGTAGCTCACCGATAAACTTTAGAAAATATATAATCTGCAACATCTTAATATGTGAATTGGTGACTACTGTGATTCTGTTTTACATACCAAAATAATTATGTCTTATGCGTTTATTTAACCTTGTACAGTAAGTAATAAGTAACTTGATTTAGAACATCCAAGATGAAAGTAATACTAAACTTTGAAAATGAGTAGTGTTAAAACACTTTAATTGGCACACCAGTGAGGGAAGAAATATATAAATTTGTCATGCTTATAACTAACAACTACTGGTAATGTAGGTGATATATAAATGACCATTTATCTTCATCGTCTTTCTCATTTACAATATACCATGCCTATATCTAAGCCATTATCAGATTTCAAAATTTCATTTTATCATCAAAAGTCCAAGTTAAAAGATTAACTTCAGTAAGCATACACATATATCATGCCGTATAAGGTTCTTAGTTTTACAAATGTTTAATATGTTTAAAACCCATAGTTTATCGATTCATTTTAAATGGCGAATTATGATTAAGATTCTTACATATATACACGTATATCTTATATGATCAGCCTATACAAAGATTACATAATTTACATGCCACTGAAGTGTAGTATTTGATTTCATAAGTAGTAAAATCATAGGTTTATAATATACCTCTATGCTAGACCAAAACAGATCAAAACCGAAGGCACGGACACAAACACCTAAAAAGTTATGCTATGAGACTCAAACCCCGTCACTATCTACTAACGACAGTAAAACCCTTAACTCATACACGAACAAAACTGAGTCTCACAACCCCGATCAGAACCCGATCTAGAATAAACAAAATCAAGATTCTGGGCATGAACACAACCCGAATTTAAACTCGAACTAGCCGATTTGATGATGCACGCTTGTAACCCAACACTCACGCTCGCACACACTTACTTTTATTCATGCAAAAATAATTGAGATTTTGAGTTTTGTTTTGTTATTTTTCTGTGAGATTCTGCTGAGAATGTACGTAAATATGATGATATAGAAGCGTATGCTAAACTAATTTGTCGACAAAAACAGGATAGGAAGGATAGTAGTAGACAAAGTATTTAGGTGAACCAAGTAAATCATGAACGTGTTTTCTATTTAAACTTTGAGTATCTTTTTTTTTCTTTTTTTTCATTCTAATAATGATGCCATATATCACTTAGCTGGAATAGGGACTAATAAGGACTCGTGTTTTATTTTGTAATCATATATACTAATAGTGTTATTATTATTATTTTAGTATTGTTAATGTAATAGTTTAGGGTATTATACCTAGACTCCAATGCACATCAGTTACGTCAAGCATCTTATTCACCTAAGAAATACATGCTTAAAAGTGTCAACATAAAGTTGGTGAGTTCATAGGTTTATGTAAGTATAAATGTTAGACCGCAATGTTTAAAGTGTGTATTGCTTAGTATACAATATCCGAAGAAGTGATTACGATTACACTATGCTCATGACACCGATGCTATGACTTGTATGTATGCCAATCTTCAGGCAATGTAAGTGTTCATGTGAATGCGGTAACATTTAAAATTCGACATGGTATACGTCCGTTGGCCATGTTTGGCACCAATCTCTTGGACGGGGATGTTAACCCCAATAGATCCATTTATAACACTCGCGCTTACACACAGTAATTAACAGCTCATGTTACTTAGGCTAATCCGTAATCAATTGAATGAAAGTAAGGTTTTTGCGTTCATAAGTAAAAACAAGCAATGTATCTCACCCCGAGATTTGTAAAGTAATTGTAAATAAGTTAAAGCGGGGATATAAACTCACCTCAAGTAATGGAATGGATGTATGAATAATCAACAATGAATGTCGGTATAAATAACTAGAATGCAACCTAATTAAATATCGGTCGGATAAAAATAATGTACTTGAAACAAATACAACAATGCATTTTATAAAGTAAGATCACCACCTAATAGTTTTAGTTTTAGCTTATAAGTCAAGATAATGTTTACGTTACGTTTGTCGTTTAATATCTATGTATATATACTTGTAAAATATTTTATTAGTCCGAAAATTAATTATAGTCACTTACGCTTGATCTACTATTTTATTATTTCTGAAGTGTCAAAATATATAATTTAAATAAATTCATAGTTAATATATATAGTTTTAAAAAGCGTATTAATATTATATAAATGTTACACTATTATTTCTTAAGGTTTTTATAATTCAAACGGACTCGAAAGCACTCGTAAACACCAATTAAAATTTCAATCAACATCTACATTTTTATAAAGTGTGCAGGAAATTTTTATATAAAAAGTTATCTAGTTTTAATGACGATTATCTCAATTTTTATACACTTTCAGACTTAAAAAATCGCGTTATTACTGTAAAATATCATTCCGAACAACATTCTAGTTTTATACTTTAGCTGGTTCGGACCCAAAAGCCCTAAAAAACACGAATTAAAAACCAGGACATATTACACAATTTACCAAAAGGTGTCAAAATAATAATAGTGTCGGTAAACTTTAAAAATTCATAACTTCTTCGTTTTACGTCCGTTTTTCGAGTTCTTTGTATCCACGATTTTGTATTAAGACGTTCTATCATATTTTTAAGGTTTGATCTTGTCTTGAAGTCCGTGCCAAAACAAAAAGTGTCAGCTGTAATTAAAGGTATAAATATGTTTTTAACTCATGGTTTTACTTCATTTTTAACACTACAAGTCCACTAATGTTACCATTACAATATTCTTTGTATAAATAATATCCACTAACCTAGTTCTATCTATTTCACTTTAATTATATAATTAAAATGTCAAGAACAACAAATAATTTATAAAACTTATATAAACTAGTTTATGAACAAATAAAATTACAACTAGTTAAATAAATTAGCTAGTACATGTAATATACCAAAATAAATATTTTCTAGTGTTCTAACATGTTTGTAAATTATTTTCACAATGTGTATGTATTTACTTGTTTATGTACAAATCTTGGTTTTCTTGTAAACTTGTTAAAATATAAAACTAAGTGGCGATTTAACTTGGTATATAAGATGTTTGTGTATAAATAAATAAAATAGAATTATAAGAAATAATGCATGAACCTGGTATAATAAAATGTTTCGTATATAAATAAATAAAAATGAAGTATAAAAATAATGCATGAACTCGAAACCTTGAATTATGGAGATGCATTCCAAAATGAATACCAACAAACTCAACAAACTAAAAAAACCTAGGGAAAGTCACACACAAGCTAAACCCTTTTGTTTAATATCTAACTTAAACCCTTTAGATACTTGGAAAATACTTGTAAAAATCAAAACTCTAATGTTTCTTGTTCTTGTGATGGTGGCCGGTTATGGATGATAGAAAAAGAGAGTTTGTGTGTGATTTTTGCTTTGTGAAATGAGTGATAAGAGTTTCTAGCTTATATGGTAAATCAAGGCATGTCTAATAATTATTATTTAACACTTAGGAACAAAGTCGGATGTGATTTTGGCTTTGCATGCTTGTAAAAAAGGGTGTGCATATGTTTGTGATACAAAGGAGCATGAGAGGACAAAAGTTATGGGCATTAAACGTATGGAGGGTATTTAGCTTATTGAGAGACTAGTGGCGCTTAAATATATCTTGGGATAAAGCCAAAGTTAAGTTAGTGGGGATATTTGTGTTATTATTTAGGGAGGGTCCCGGTTATAGTGATGATACATGCAGGTAGATTTATATTTTTTTCTGAGTGATTGGTATGTTATAATTGTGGGTATTTGTTTAAGTATAGAAAGGCGGTGGTGTTTACATGCATGCGTAAATGCTAAATATTGTGAAACGTAAACGTTTTACGTAAAGTATAAAAATAAAATATGAAAAGTTATAAATTATCATCGTAATAATTATATAACACTTATTTGACGTAAACTTTTATTTGTTTAATGCCGGTTTACGTTGATTGTTGATTTTTAGTTTACGCGATTTAACTTAACTGCTGAAATTAAAAGTAAACGCGTAAAAGTTCAAAATAAATGGTTGAAAATTTATTGACGTAAATGACCTGAAAATACTGATTGTTACAGTCTCTCCGTGTTAAAAGAATTTCGTCCTGAAATTCAGTTTGAGTTGCCTTCCGGAGTGGTGTTGGTGAACGGGTGCGGGTACTTGTTGCGGAATACTTATCTTAATCTTCCTAAAGCGTGTTAACTAATCTCGTTTTCTTATTACAGAGAGTCTCGTCGGGACGGGTTTCAATTCCTTGTATATAATACTTAAGATTTTTCATCCTCGATATTTTTCTCCTTACTTGTTTCAGCTTGGGCATCCAAGATTTGTGACGGCGGGTTAAATTTATGTGTCATGTCTAAAATTCGTATCCTAGTAGTCTTATTCGTTCCTTCCGGTTTAAAGTGCCAGCTATAACATTTCTAGTGTGACAACGAATCTATGCCCATGATGGCGTCACAGCTATTTGATTTTTTGGTATTACGTTGACGTTTGAATAGGTGATTTATTAAATTACTTAATGGCTGCT
>BQNB010098327.1:0-25179 GCA_026074375.1 Tanacetum coccineum
TGAGCGAATTGGTTACATGTTACCACATAGATTAGTTGAGTGATTTGAGTGTTTTCATTTTCCTACTTCGTGAGGTGTTTGGTTATGTACTAGTAATTAAAGGAAAAATTGCTTTAAGGAAAAATCTTAAACCTTAGTTTGAGATACATTTTCATAAGTTTTCTAAAGTCTACTTAAGGACAAATAGGATTCAATTGAGGGGATATTTGATGACATCAAATAACGTTTATTTTATAGCATCATTTATCACACCTAAATTGCTCGTTTTATATTATTTATGCATGAATTGGTACTTAATTGTTTATATTAGTTATTTGCAGTAAATATCGAGCCTTTGGTGAAGTTTAACCAAAAGGCACGCATTTTGGAGCTTAAACGAAGAGTTCAATAAAGTCTACTGATTCTGACAACCTATATGGCGTATCATTCTAGAAGAATACGCCGTATCCAAGACTTTGAAGAACTAAAAGACCATTGCCTGACTTTAAAGAATACACCGTATCCACATCAATGATACGCCGTATATAATACTTTGTTCATCGAAGAAGAACCAACTGGTTTTACATCAATACACCGTATCCATAGAGAAGATATGACGTATCCGTGCCCTAACTTCACAAAGACATCCATGACGAATAGACTAAATACACATAACCAGAAGCTTTCATACGCCGTATTGAGAGGCAGCTGATGAATATTCTGGAATATTATAATGGTGGAGCCTACGATAAAAACCCCAATACGTCGTATCTCATATCGTTCTATACGGCGTAGCGACCTTTTTCCAGACTCTATAAATGCAAAACCCTAAACTTAGTTTTAGGTATGCTTTTAACCACCAAGTCCGATTTTCAGAAGATCTAAGAAGCCAAGAATGTCCAACAATGTGCTTCAATCCATAGGAAACCCTTGTAAATTTTATACTCTTAATACGCATTTGGTTTTTGGTATCATTCATTAACTTGGTCAGGTTACCTTAATCATTCGTCTATCATGTTTGTATTCTTTACAATGGATATTGGGTAATACCTTTAGGTATTAGCCATGTTTATGATAATTTAATGTCTGGTTTATGTTTATTCTAATTTCATCTTGTAAATTGTGTGTTGTCTTATGTTTATCAATTTATACTCGCTTATGTGCTTAAGTATGCGACCTATCATTCAACTGGGTCTAGAAAGCGAACCAAGTGGACTACATACCATGATATCTCTCCATATTATGATTTATATATCTAGAGTAATAGGATCACAAGTGACGTCCTGTCTTTACTCCTGGTTTAGTGGATAAGTTGGACTAGCAGGTGACCTAGGATCAACATGCGACGTTCTGATTCCTTGAGTAAAGATTTAGACAAGTGGACTACTATTGTATAAAGAGCCATTAAGCAGTAAGTTAGTAAAGTCTCGTTGAGCTAGGATTCGATAAGATCATCATTATTGTCTCCTAAGATAGATTATAAACAACCACAAAGAGGTTTATGCGGATTTGATAAATTGTGACATAATTGCCAAGTCTAGGTCTTAAGAATAAGTACCGCCTAAGTCTAGGAATGATATATCAACAATGAAACAGGACAATCATTGCACTTATAAACTAAAACATGCATTTTGTTAGATTAGATATGGTTAATACGTTTTTCTTACATTAGGCTTGACCGCTCCTTTATTTTTTGTCTTTCAACTTGTGTGTGTTAATTGTCATCAAAACCTTAGGTTAGATAACTAAACCCCATGCCAGTCTCTCAGGCTGAAAACCCCCTATTTTGCATTAGTTTAGGATTAACTTAGGTTTAACATAGAATAGAATAATTTAGGGCTAACATAGATAACTAAAATACTGATAGATTTAAGTATTAACGCTCTCGCTCTTAGTGATCAAAACCCTAGTTACCGACAAATCTACAACTAATCAGGTACACTACCCGTTAGTGTTTTTCTAGGTATAGTCGGCAAAATATAAATAGTAAAACTTAATAACTAATAATACCTACGCACAACTACACATCAAATCTGCTGAAGCATCATGTCCTGATGCAGACTCAGAGTGAACATTTGTAAAAGCTGAAAGAACTAGTTCTGAATGAGATGCTGACTTTACACTCTAAGACGAGGGTTGGCTCCTCCTTCACCAGTGACCCCTAAAGATGATGGGCCACTGGTTGCTTGCTAGTCCTCTTTATGCATTCCAGCTACCATAAGGGTGGAAGATGGAGGCTGGCTTGGGTTTGTGTCCTTTGCCGTACCGGACTTCTTTCTTTTCTTATAGTGGTCAGTTTAAGATTCATTAGCCTCTTTTAAGGGAGGCATACTTTTGGTTGCCTCTATTTTAGACTGAGGATGGTTCTTTGAAATAGGAATTTGTTTCCTTCGTCTAGATTTAGCTCTAGGCTTGTGCCTTTGGATTCCTTCTACTTATTGTAAGAAGAGGTTTGAGGAGCTTGAAATGCCACTAGATCCTTTGCATTTCAAATGGCCATCATATGGGCAGTGAAGGGAGGTCCTTCAGGTTGATTTTTCTTCAGTGTCCAATTGTGAACACTGAAGATTTGAGTAGGGGTGTAGTTGACTTCATAAGTTCCATATCCCTCCATTTTATGCTCTAGTAATAATGACCAAAGCCTTGTATATGGGATGACTTTTTCCCTATTTTTCTTCTTCAGTTTTGAAAGAATGTCATCCCAAATCAGTTTGTCAAAATCAATTTGAACCCCATTTGCCAGACAGTAAAGAATCATGGCGTCTTTGTTTGAAATTTGGTTAAACCCACTAGTTTTGCCCCAAGACACTGAATGATTAAGGCCATCAATAATCTCCGCCTAGGAGGAAGGAAGCTCTTCTTGAGAGTTCCATTTGACTCAACTGGACCACCATACTTAATTGTTGAGAACCACTGTTTGACCATCTCTTGGGTGGGTGGTTCATCATAGTTCCTAGAATGGGCCAGGTAGTTAGCGTCAATGGCATTCCTAAAAGAAGTAACACCCACTTCTCCCTTGATACCCCATGTGGGAGTTGATAACCAAACTTTTTTGGTTTTGTCAAGAACCTTAGCAGTGTACCAAAATTCAACAAGGTATTCCTTGTATTTCGTGGGAGTTCTTATGAATGCCTTTTGAAGGCAGCACTTTGAGATGAAATCAGAGACCACTTTGAAGTGGTCCTTGTTGGCATGGTCTGGGTAAATAAGTGCTACTTCATTGTTTGGTTTGTTTATCAAGTCAGGGCTGTAATTGTAACGCCCCGACCCAAAAGGGTAGAAGTATTACAAATATGGTGTGACATCAAAGGCATACATAATCACAACACAAGCATAGTCCCATAGATACCAAGGAAAATAGGATCATGGATCTAAAACTTAAGTATCAAACTTTCAGGGCTAAGTCCACTGAAAGTCTCTCACGGACCTATAACCGCTATAAGACCCTGCTCAATGAGCTTACCAATGATGGTGTTAAACCTCTCTAAACATGAAATCAATGTTGTTTTATTAATACCTCCCTGAGAAATGTTAACCTCTCTTAGGGACTAAGGAATCGGACAATCATACTTATACCTCTTGACCTTGCAGATATCTATTGGAGGTTTGTCTATGAGGACAACCTAATCCAAATAAGGAATTCTGACAACAAAAAGGACCCTCATTATTACTGCTCCCTCAAAAGCACTATAATTTCCTACTTGCCAAACTTTCTAACAATGGTCAACCAGGATTTAAAAGAAAATTCTAATGATGAAGTAGATGCAAGGTCTAGTGAGAGTATCTACTAGACTTAGATATGAAATCATGAAATAGCCCCTTTTGGCAAATTCAAAAAACGTTTTTATAAAAAGAAGAACAATTTCTCAGTCAAAAAGCAAATGAAAATACTGAATTGTAACAAATGTGGCAACAAAGTCATTTTGCAAGAACTGCTTTTCTAAAATGTCGAAACCAACTACCAATCAACCAGGTGAATAATAACTCATCATGTCTAAGGCTTTCAACCAAAGTTTTACTCATAAAACTTATTCAGTCTGCTCCAACTCAAGTAGTCAAGCTGATCCAAAGCTTTAAAAAAGACTAACAAGTTGAGTACAACATTAACGAAGATAAAAGATAAGCTTGCACACCTTGATCAATCCCTACTAGTTCTCAAAACCCAAAGACCATCCAACTAACAGAACAAAGTTTAGTTATCACTGAAGACCTATGATTTGGATAGGGAAGAGGATTCTGATGATGAAGAAGACACTCAGGTCAAGGTACTTATGGCTCTATCTGAAGATGATCTTCACTGTTGGAAAGAGTCATACTACGTAATTGTGAATAGGATCCGAACAAACACCATAATAATGGTATCACACTCTCTTCTATGGATGAAGATGCCGATGGGCAAAATTTACCTAAATAAATCAACATTGAACTTAAGTTTGCGTTGAAGAGCAACGATTAAACTTACTGTTCTAAGTATATAAAAAATGGTTTTTTGAATTAAACAATGTAGATATGAATTGCTAATTTTAAAAAACAAGCCAAGCTCGATGCTGTTAATTGTTAAATTCAAAACCCTAAACTTACAAAGAAAAATCATTCTCTTTAAGAACAACACAAAGAGGGAGAAAAAGATCAATGAAAAATTAGCTAACTAGCTCACCGAAAGATAGTTTAATGTATCATATCAAATCCCTCACCAAAAGTAAAAAAATTCTTAGAGGTGACTCAACTGAATCCTTATCCAAAAATGAATTATAAATGAAAATGCCTTTCATTCCTTGCTTCCATAGGTTATGACCTAGAATGGTCTCAAAAACCAATAGACTGGGTAGAGATACTCAACTCCTGACAGCAACTATCCAAACTTAAATACAGGAAGAATTCAGTCCCTAAAGTCAAGCTTGCAATAAGTCTCCTTTAAACCACAGAAACTTAAAAGCCCCTAAATCCTGCCCAAAATTAAGAGCTAAAACCCTTACTCCACTACCTTCATCCCCTAAAAAATCTTCAAGGAGCTTCGCCAAGCTCAGAGGTAATGCCATTGACCTTTCAACCCTACTCTCTAAGAGAGAGACCAGGCTTAGGCATAATGAAACATACAAAACCTGAAACACATGATTCTTTAGACAAGAATGTTTCATGATCTGTCACTGTAAGTGAAACTGAGCCAACCACACCTTCAGTTCCTATTGAAGTCAAGAACACTGAACAAGAATCAAAGATAAATGAATTAACTAAACTTGTTCATAGGTTAATTGGTTAAAAGGTTAACTCTACCCAAATAACTCAAGAATCAAACTCACAGATTCAACATACTGAGTCATCTAAGTCAGTTGACTCATAAAAAATGAGTTAAGATTCTAAACCTAAAGTTCAGAATGTTGGCTCATTAAAGTCACTCAGGCCCAAGCCTATTTAAAAACCACAACTTAAGTGTGAACTCTGTCACTATACTAATCGCTTAACTGATGATTGCTATAGGATTCTTTACTGCATGATATGCAAAAGGGAGGATCATAGGACCTCAGATCATGAGATGTATATTGCTTCTCTAAAAAGGAGTGAGAACTATAAGGCTCAGCCTTATCAGTATGCATCTTCTTCCAAGTAGATCCTGAAAGCAAAGGCAAAGCCTTTTCCACCGTGCACACATTATGGTTTCAATGATCACAGACCTAGTGATTGTAGAAACTATCCTGAGTGTGGAATCTGTGGAAGTTATGATCACTTTACCTCAAGACATAATTGTGTCATTCATATCAGAGGAGGAATGCTAGCTGAGTCCTCTTAGTCTAGTAAATCTTCAATTGGTGTAAAGTGCAATACATGTGGAAGCACTGTACACTCTACCACTAACCACAATGACTTTGATCACTTCAAAATAGGTGAGAAAATTCAGGCTGCAAAGGCCAGGGAATCCACCAAAAAGTGGGTTCATAAAAGAAACTAACCTAAGTTTATTATTTGTGTAGAGACACATCAGGGAGCCTTGATATGTGTGAAAACACATATCCTTTTTATATCAAAATAGGCCCATAAAAGAAAAAAATTGTGCTTAAAATGCTTGTATACTGCTTGTTTTGTCTTTGTGATTGTGTAGGTACAGATATAGCAAAAATCACAAGAGAACGGTCAAAATCGGACAAACACGGACACAGGAAAGGAAAAAGAATACAAGAGCCGGGAGAATACTATCAAAGGACAACAAAAGTCAACCCTTGGTCAACCAAAGTCAACCATATTAAGACAAAAATCCCAAATTTACCAAATTAGTCCCTCAAAGTTAAACTAAATTGCAAAAATAGTCCCCTAAACCCTAACGGTGTTAACTCTTTTTATTATAAGAGTTAACACTCGTTAACCCTTATTACAACACCAAGCCTAAGCCCAAGCCCAAATACCCAGCCCAAAACCCTTTATAAGCCCAAAAGTCACCCGAGTTATAACCCTGTTCCAATAAAATGGGTTACCCCCCCCCCCCCCCAAGCAACCACCCTTTAATAAGTTTTGGGCTGGAACATGTTAATGTACTATTCACCTTCGTCTTTGTTTAACCCTGAGTTGAAACCAAAGGGCAAATCAAAATTGGCCACGTGAAGAGACAATTCAAGTGATAAAGGACACCTTGGCAGAGTTATACATCACCAAACGCTCCCATTGGTGGAAACCCACAAGGAGAATGCCATGCGGATGCAAGGAAACACACCAAGGGCTAGATTTTTGCACTAAAAGGCTTAAAAAAGAAGCACAATGGCTCTGACACACGGAATGCCACGTTGGCAATCCGTGAGCTCAACCAAAGTTATCCGAACGCCTTAAAGATAGAGATCTTTTTGAATGATTGGCAAGATTCAAGGCAGGGATTTATGGGTAGCATCTAACAAACTTTCCAGGAGAAAAAGAAACAAACCCTCAGGAAAAAAAACGCCCCTTCTCTGAAGACTATAAATAGCCCTCACATTCACACACACGATATCTAGTTTTTAGTTTTTTTAAATTTTTAGTTAAATTGTAATTTTTAGCTTTTAAAATTTGAGCTTAAAGAGTGTAATTTTTCCAACGTATTGTACTCTTACTTTCACCTTATTGTAATTAGTTTTAATGTTAATGAAATCTTCCTTTATTTTTACCTAATCCGTTTTACTTTACAAATTTTGAATCCTCAAATTCTCATGTTACTGTTTCAAAAGCTCCTAATAAGCTCATACAAGCTCTTTGAGTCTCTAAGCTCAAATTAAGCTATTAACAAGCTCTTAATCTACATAAACTAATTAAATCAGTTTAAATACCTATGCTTATGGAATTTGAGCTTTTGGATGATAAGCTTACAATGGAAGAGCTTATGGGACCTTACTAGCTTATCCTTGTGATAAGCTAGAGCTTGTAGACAGCTCCTTGAGCTTATTGCCTTTGTTTAGCTAAGTTTTTGTAAGTTTCCTTTAAATTTTCAAGTATTTCAAGTATCTTAGCTTTAATTTTGCATATGCTTATATGCTGCTTATAGTCTAGCTTATTTGTGCTTTATCTGTCTTATTATGCTTATTGCTGTAGTTTAATGCTCTAAATGTTTATTAGATAGTTTAAATCTTAGAGTTGCTTAATCTGTCATAAAATATCTAAAAACCAAAAATAAGTAGAATAGATAGTAGCTTTTAGTTATCTGGCTTATTTGATTAATGTTATTTGTTCATTTTAGTTGTCATAAGCTGCTTATTATCTGGTATTGAAGTTTTGATCATCATATCTTAATTTCATAAGCTTCTATGGTTTTATCAATTGTTAAAGGGGTGTTTGGCATAGCAGTTTTAACTTCAAGTTAAAACTGCAGTTGGCCATTTGGTCTTTTATTTTTGGTTCAATCTCTCAAATAAGTTTGTTTAAGCTAGTTTTATAAGTCAGAATAGGGTGAATCAAGTTTTCATGAGTTAAGTGTTTATAGGCTCAAATCTGTCTAGTCATTTGTATTAGTTAGCTTAGATTTCTTTTAGTCTTAGCTATCATCTTAATTTGCATTTAGTTTAGTGTTAAAATAGAGTAGAATAAAGGATCTTAAACCTGCATTTATAAATTTTTTTGCCCATATACATGCCAACTGCATCAGCATTTCTATTATGCAAACAGTTTCTTTGTTAGCTTAATTTCAATTGGTAAAAAATACTTTAAGCTTTTCAAATTTCTTGCACAAGTAGATTATAAGGTATTTTAAGTAAGTTTGAGCTTATCTGAGCTCATTAAGCTTATTAGGTTATCTATTTTTAGTTTTTAAATAAGCTCTTTGTCTTTTCAATTTCAAAAACTTAGCATGATTTGAGCCTTAGGTCTGTTTTAAGTGCTTTTGTAATAAGCAAATGAGTTTCAAACCTTGTTTCAAAAATTGATTTTGGAAGCTTATTAGTTGTAGTATAAGCTTACATAAGCTATTTCCCCACAAGGATCCAAGAGCTTATTGAAAAATAAGCTCAAAGATCCCTGTAGGGACTGTTTGGTTTTAAGTTTTCTATAAGTGCTTATTTTGAATTTCTAGCTTATGGCTTGTTCTTTGTGCTTATTCTTGTTCATTTAGCTCTTTAGGTTAGTATTAGCTTATTAGTAGCTTAATTTGTCATAAACTTAGATTATTAGTTTTAGAAAAGAACCAAAAAAATAAAGTTAAGTGTTTCTGTCAAGTTATAAGCTGTTTAATAGCTTATTTAGGGCTTTTCATAAAAAGTATCTTTTATTAAAAATGCTTATTTTCAGCTGTTCTAAAACTTTGCTTTATAAGTTTAAAAAAAAAGGGGAATGTGGAAATAGGGGGTGAGCAAGACTCGAACCCCCGACCTCAACACCCTCTACCCTTTTATAACATACAACACACACTCCACTACCAACACGCCCTGGGGTCTTTTACATTATTCCTTTGCAAAATTTAATTCTTATACACGTTTTTCCCTTTTTAGCTAATAAGCTGTTTTAAGCTTATTTCGTGGCTTATTCATTAAGCTGTGACCATAAGCTTATTTTTCCTAGGATTCTCATCACATTTAGGACTTTTTGGGAATTTTTTGTAATTTTTCATTATCGTTTGTTATTTTTAAACATTTAATTTAGTTTAAAACTTTAAAAATTCATAAAAAATGCAAAAATAATCAAAAAAAATAATTTTCTTTTTTCTAAAATTTTCTTTTAACACAAATGGATAATACCTCAATTGAAGGTATTATTTGTTGGTGTTCTTTTACCAACTTTGTTTTTTTTTATGGACAATTTTTATATTTTTGATTTTTTTATGTGATAATTATACTAAAAGAAAGGAAAAAATATTTTTTACTTTTTATATTTTTATATTTTTTTTTAATTTTTGATTTTTTAACAAAAAACAAAACTTTCAAAAATGAAAGGGTCTTCAAATCATGATCAACAAACTTCAAACAAGAGAATCTTAATCACAAATCCCCGGCAACGGCGCCAAATATATAATAAGTATATAATAAAACCAACACAAATATGTAATTTTTGATTATTTGGTACCTAGACAGTGGATGCTCAAGGATTATGACTGGTGTCAAGTGTTATCTGCAAAAATATGTAGAGCAACCAAGTCCTAAGGTAGTGTTTGGTGATAATTCATCTTGTATTACTGAGGGATATGATTCAATAAACCGTGGGGGTATAGTTTTCACAAAAGTAGCCTTTGTAATATCCTTAAGTACAATCTAATTAGCATTAGTCACTTTGTTAAATGCTTAAAGTATAGTTGTAAAATATTGATGACAAGTAAGTAACAATATTTAATGCTAACAAAGCAATTGTCCCTGATAGCAACCTAGAAGAAATGATGTTTATGTCCTTGACATGTCATCACTGTCTCTAAATGGAGCTTGCTTCTTTGCCAAAGCCTCAAAAAGTGTAAACTTGATATGGTATAAAAGACTATCACATCTTAATTTCAAGAACATTAATAAACTTGCAAAACAAAACAAAGTTCTTGGTCTTCCTTCCCTTGTTTATTCAAAGGATAAACCTTGCACAACATGTGAAAAAGGGAAAGCACCATAGAGCTTCATTCAAAACTAAACAAAAAACTTCTCGTATCAGGAATGTTTCGCATCTTCATATGAATTTGTTTAACCATAAGTCCAATGTAAACATAAATCAATGAGAAATATAACCTAGTCATTGTGATAAGTACTCAAGTACACATGTATTCACTTATTCTCAGAAGAAGAGATCAAGCACCGAGAAAAAATAATGTCCTTTCATCATGATGTAGAAAACCAAAATGATTTAAAAAGTCAAAAAACAAATCAGAACCTGTTCAAAGTGGATTGATTTTAAGAAATCACGAGCTTAAAAGTTTTTGTGATGAGAAAGGAATTTTCTCGAGAACTTTATCTTCTCCATACACCTGAACAAAATGGTGTGCTGCAAGGAAGAACAGAACTCCATGAGGCTGCTATGAAAAATGATGAATGGCTTAAGCACTTTCTAAGAATTTGGACTAACACAGTGAGAATAGCCTGTTATACTCAGAATATATCAATCATAGTCAAAAGACATGATAAGACTCCCTATGAGATATTCAGAGAAAGAATCCCTGATATCAGCTATTTTCATGTGTTTGGATGCCCTGTGTTTATTCTCAACACAAGATCATGTAAGCAAATTTGATGCAACGGCTTGATGATGTATACTTACATAAATACTCGTTTGTCTCAAAAGCTTCATATTCTTTAACACAAGAAGACAAAAAATAAGGAACTTATCATGTATCATTTAATGAAAGAATGGAAGCCAGCAGGTTTACACAACATTAGAGAATGGATAGGTATTGATGATTCATCGGGGAGGTAGGAATCCCCCCTGATGAATTTGTTCATGAGGATGATCCATCTAGACAATCCTAAATAGACTATAATATCTCATACTATTCCTCATGGTCGTTCACTCTCTGAACTTACTCAAGATAACCAAGTCCCTGAAGTGATTGCTCTAAATGAGCCTAATATACCTCACACTGAGGATACTAAAGGTCCTCCTGATCTAATCAACACTGAAGGGACTCATGAACAAAATGTTAAAAAATGATCAAATGATCACTCAACCTACTGATGTACCATCAGAGAACAATACTAAAGTCTCATGATCCATTACTAAATCTTTAGTCCCTGATGTCACTCACTCACATCTCAAATCAAGCCTCTACAAGTTCTCACATCCTGTTCTTCAGGATAGATGGTGATGAGACCAACACATTGAACTTGTGAATATCATTGGTGATCTTGGTAAAGGCATGCTTACAAGAAGCATGGCTACCAAGCTTATAGCTGCCTCAGCTAGTGAATGTCTATTTGCTGACTTTCTCTCAAATGGCATATCAGCTTCTTAAACTTCTCACAAAACAGCTTAAGAATCAATGAAGTGTTTGGAAGCATCCTCCTGGTGATTAATGAAGCTTTCAATGAAGAAACTTGATGATTTTGGAGATAAATATCAAGTTTAGGGGAGGATTGTTGGGATTAAAAGCTTCTTAATGTTGTTTGGAGTTACTGCTGCTCTTATTGATGTTAATGCTGCTCAGTCAAAGTTAGTGCTGCTGGAGAATTTCAATGAAAATTATTCTAAGTGTTTAAGACTGCTGGTGAAGTTACAACTGCTAGTACAAAGTTACTACTGCTAGAGGAAGTTACTACTGCTAGAGGAAGTTACTACTGCTAGTGGAAGTTAAGACTGCTCAGAGATAAAGACTGGAAAATATGCTAAGTAGTTACTACTGCTAGTACAAAAGTTACTACTGTTAGTACAAAGTTAATGCTGCTGAAGGAGTTAATGTTGCTAGTGAAGAAGTTAGTACTACTGAGTTACTTAGTACTGCTTATGTGATTTGTATGAGATATTTTGGTAAAGGATATGTATAAGTTATTTGTTTAGAAGATTATGATTACTTAGGAAAGTATTGTAAGCCGTTTAGGACTCCTGGTGTATAAAAGGAGGTCCTAGGGCATAGAGATTGATATACACCAATACACATATCTTAAGTATCAAAAACGAGTCATTCATAGAATTATCATAGCTTCAAGGTTTTGTAACCCTAATACTATTAAGAGTATTCGTATTGTTTCATTAATAATATTAGAGCTTATTGTTTATTGAATTATATTTTCTTAGTTTTACTGTTTCATTAAGAATTTTTCTTAATATTAAAGATTAGATTCCGCATAATCTTTAATACACTCAAACAAAGTTTCTACTATAGTTGTGTTAGATTTATCTAATATAACTAAACCTTAAACAAGCTTTTAAGGAATTCGATCTATTAAGTGGGATCAACAAGTGGTATCAGAGCTTATTGCTTTGAGAAACTTTGCTAGAAGATATGGATCAAGATTCTGCACACATGGTGGCTGCATCCAAAGTTCCCATGCTCAAATCTGGGTGAGTTTGAGGTATGGAGGATGAGGATTGAAACATACATCCAGATGATAGATATGCATGTGAAAGTCATAGTAGCAATGTGCAAACCTTGCCAAAAACAAAAGTTGTGGAAGGTGTTACAACAGTGATGCCTATTACATCTGCTGAAGATAAGGCCCAAAGAAGATTAGAAGTGAAGGATAGAAGTACTTTAATGATGGGCATTCCCAATGAACATTAGTTAAAGTTTAACTCTATAAAGGATGCTAAGCTGTTGCTGGAAGCTGTTGAAAAGAGATTTGGTGGGATTGCAGCTAGTAAAAAGACTCAAAGAAATCTCTTAAAGCAGCAATATGAAAACTTCACTACTTCAAGCTCAGAGATGCTTGATCAAACCTTTGATAGGCTTTAAAAACTTGTGAGTCAGTTGGAGCTTTTGGATTAAAAGCTTTTAAAGAAGATGTTACAAATCATAGTTTATTAAGGAATTTGTCACCTGATGTGGAACCACATGTGTTGTGTGGAGGAATAAAGCGGGATGTTAGAATACAAATGAGTTTGGGATGATCTCTCATTATGGGGGAAACCTCAAGGTGTATGTGGAACATAAGTTAAAGGGATGTTTAGATCAGTTCATTACCAGAACATCGGGATTTTTTGTCATCTTCAAATACCAACACTAACAGCACTAATGAAGAGTACAAACTGCTATTGGAAGTTTCTACCTTCTAGCCTCTCAAGTTAATGCTTCTAAACTTTACAAATATTGATAACTTTGAGTGATGTTGTCTATTTTGTTCATCCTTTGTCCAGTCTAACAAATATTCCTATCAACTTGCCACATGAGGACTTGCAACAAATCTATCCTGATGACATAGAAGAAATAGATTTGAGATGGCAAATGGCCATGTTGACTATGAGGGCTATAAGGTTTTTAAAGAATACAGGAAGGAAGCTTATTGTTAATAGCAATGAGACTATTGGTTTTGATAAGTCTAAATGTGGATTGCATACAACTTGCCATAAGTAGGGGACATTTTGTACTGTGATGTGCAGAGGTGGGCTCAAGAAATCAGCATAAACACCAGTGAACATGTGACAGGTCTCAAGTGTAAGTATGTGTGGCCTTGGTGGAACCAAAAATAATATTTCAAGCTATCTGGTTTCCATTTGGTATTGTACTTAGTATTGATAAAGGTGTACATATGACGGATGATCAAGGTATTAGTAGGGGGGGTAAAGCGACCTAACTATGCACTCATGGCTTACTCATCTTCAAGTTCTGACTCAAAGGTATCCAATGATTCAAATTCTTTAAAATCTTGTATGGAAACTGTTAAATTACTTAAATCTCAAAATGATCAACTATTAAGAGATTTATAGAAATCTATTTTAATGGTTTTAGGTTATAAAACAGGTTTAGAATCAGTGAAGAAAAACTTGGAATTTTTTAAAGTATAAGTTGTTTATGTCAAAAAAATTTAATGGCTTAAAATGGATATTAAAGTAGGAGAAAATTACTATTAGAGTGCTTAAAGAAGAGCTTGAAAACAAATCAAAAAGAAAAACGATAGCATTCAATTTCAATGTAGATAATTTGGAAATGCATCTAATAGTTTAAATAAGCTCATAGAGTGTCAGATTGTTGATAATTACAAGAAAGGTTTAGGCTGATGAAGATTGTAATGCAGTTCACACTCCCTTACACAAGAAATGTCTGCTCTTCAAACAACTAATTTGTCTTTTACTGGTTTAGATGAGTTTGTTAATAAGCCTATAGTCGAGAACAGAAAGTCTGATAAAGAAGTATCTAAGGTAGTTAGGAAGTCTGATGATTCTCCAATTATTGAAGATTGGGTGTTAGATAGTGAGGAAGAAAATGGTGTTAAAATAAAACTAGAGAAAAACAGTTAAGCTAGATTGCCTACGATAGAGTTTGTAAACCTAAGCCACACAAGAGAAAAATGCTAAGAAAACTGTTTAAAAAGTTGAGAAAAATAGCAAAAACACTCCAGTCAAGAGGCAATCAAAGAAATTGGAACAATATGTGTCTCAAGACTAGGAAGCGATTCTTGAGATGTTCAATAAGGCCTATTATGTCGGGTGGATGCTTTGATCATTGCAAGTTGATTTTAATTTACATATAAAATAGTTTTCAAAATCAAAGGATGGTAGAAACCTATTTGGAACAATCAAATCAAGGGTGAAATCATTCAAAATTTTGCCTAAAAAGACTCACCCCTCTGCTAAAAAGAACTTAGTTTCAAGAGCAGTACTAATAAAGTTTGGCTTAGTATCAATTAATACTGCTAGACAAAATATTTCTAAAACAGTAGTATCAATTAATATTGCTAGACAAGTTAATATTGCTCACTCAAAACAACAGTAAATGTTGCTAGACCAATGTCATATCTTTCTAAAACAGCACATTTAACTGTTAAGAGGCACATTCATAAGAACATAGCATTCAAAAACAGTAATATTGATCAAAGGGTTAATACTGTTAGTAGTAAAAAATTTAATACTGCTAAGCCAAAAGCAGTAGTTAATGTTGTTAAGGAAAATAATGTTAATGATGTTAAGGCCTCAGCTTGTTGGGTTTAGAAACTAAAGACTAAAGTTTTGATAATGTTATAAAACAACAGTGCATCAATCACCCTTAAAAAAACTTTGATTATATTGATGCACAATCGGATCCAAGTCAATGATGGTCTTCGGGGTCCCCAAAAAGAAATTTGATTTTCTTATCAAATGTGCAGGGCTATCCACAAATTGGGATTTACAGGATCAGAGTAATTGATATGAGATGCTAAAGGCAGCTGACAGGGAACATGTCCTATCTTACAGACTATGAATAGATAGATGGAGGATATATTGCTTTTGGAGGGAACCCAAAAGGAGGGAAAATCACAGGAAAAACAAAGAAAAGTGTTAGATTGATGATGGAAAAGCTGTTTGGAATGGAATTGTAGGTAATACTGGTGACTCAAAAGTTATGAGCTAGCATAACTTAATCAATGCTCGGTTCTAAGTTATTGCTGACTAGTGCATAACTTACTATTGTTGGTTTTAAGTTAATGCTGCTAGGTATACACTTACTACTACTGAGTTACCATTGATGGGTTCAAGTTAATGTTGTTGAGGGTATTTTCATAAATACTTTGATTAAGGGTTTCAATCAATCATTTAATCTATTTCAATCTTTCAAATACTCTTCTTTTTTTTTTTTTTTATAAATCCAAACCTAACTTCAATTTTATCATCCATTATCAAAACCCAACACAAATGGCAAATCTTAAGTTTGTATATACTCACAATATGGTCGCGTTTTTGTCTAAACCCACAGAAAGTGAAGGGTTTGAACATATTATAGATTTTTTGAATGCACACCCTATTAATTATGCACTAACGATCAATCCTGCTATATACATTTCGTGCATAGAATAGTTCTAGTCTACTGTTAAGGCCAAAACTATCAATGAGGAACAACAGTTACATGCCCTAGTGGATGGAAAGAAAGTAATCATCACTGAATCAACTGTTAGAAGAGATCTTCAACTAGAAGATGAAGAATGTGTTGATTGTTTACCAAATGCTACCATCTTTGAACAACTTGCATTAATGGGGTATGAGAAAATTTCACAACAACTCACTTTTTATAAAGCATTCTTTTCTCCACAATGGAAATTTCTTATCCATACTGTTTTACAATGTCTAAGTCCAAAGACTGCTGCATAAAATGAGTTTAGTAGCACTATAGCATCTGCAATTATCTATTTAGCTACAAACCATAAGTTTAATTTTTCAAAGTTCATTTTTGAAAGTATGATTAGAAACCTGGAGAATGTGTTTGTAATATTTTTAGATGTATTCATCGGTTAGTTAATATGTTTTGGATAAGCAATTGGATGTGATGTCAACTCATAATGGAATTTATATTGCACCCTCTCATACTAAGAAGATTTTTTGAAATATAAGAAGGGTAGGTAAAGGTTTTTCTGGTAGAGTAAAACGTTTTTTATACAATCGTGGTACTAAAACCATGCATCAATGGGTGAAGGTTCTGCAATTCCAACTGAGCCCCATAAACCAACATTATTCAACCATTCAACATCCTAACATTTTAAAAGTCTCAAAAACCTAGAAGCCTAGAGATAGGACAACGTATGTGACCTTAGCCTAGTGGTCCTACTGAACATGTAGCAGATGAGGCTGTCCATAAGGAGTTGGGTGACAGTTTGGTGAAGGCCGCCACTACTGATTCTAGCTTAGAAGCAGAGCAGGACAGTGGTAACATAACTAAGACTCGATCCAAGGAAACACCTAATGAATCTAGTTCCTTAGGAACTACTTCAGGTGGTGGTCCCAAGCGCCAAGAAACCATAGGGGATACAATTGCTCAAACTAGGTTTGAGAATGTATCTAAACCTTCCATGATTCACTTCATCGCAGAGGTAACACACTTCGAAAGTGATGAGGATGACTTATACTCAATGAATTGACGGGTCCACCAACAGGAAAAACAATAGGTATCTAATCTACACCAAAGGGTCTTGATTGGAGAAGACACAAAGAACCACTAACAATGAGATTGCTAGTTTAAAAAGGAGGGTCAAGAAGCTTGAAAAGAAACAAAGTTCAAGAACTCACAAGCTAAAGAGGTTATATAAAGTTGGTTTAAGTGCTAGGGTAGAATCCTCTAGAGATGAAGAAAGTTTGGATGAGGATGCATCCAAACAGGGGAGGAGGATTAATGCTATTGATGTTGATGAAAACATTACCCTAGTTAATGTTCAAGATGATGCTAACAAAGAGATGTTTTCTGTGGATACTTTAAATGGTGAAGAAGTGTTTGTTGCAGGGCAAAATGAAATATTGTTGAAGAAATAGTTGATGATGCTTAAGTTAGTACTGCTGCAACAACTGTTATAATAACTACTAAAGAAATTACTTTAGCTCAAGCATGAAGCATTAAAAACTTCAAAACCCCAAGGTGAAAGGGATTGTTCTTCAAGAGCCAGGTGAATCTACAACAACAACAATAATTTCTTCAAAAGTTCAGGACAAAGGCAAAGAGAAAATGATAGAACCTGAGAAGCCTTTGAAGAAGAAAGATCAACTCAAGCTTGATGAAGAGATTGCACTTAAATCATAAGCAGTGATTGATGAAGAGGAAAGAATTTTCAGAGCTGAAGAAGAAAAGATTAATGAAGCCAATATTGCTTGGAATGACATTCACGCAAAAGTTGATGCTGATTACGAGTTGGCTGAAAGACTGCAAGCTAAAGAACAAGAGCAGTTCACAATTAAAGAAAAAGCCACATTGTTTAAAGAACTCTAAGAGCAAAGAAGAAAACACTTTGCAGTCTAAATAGCAGAGGGATGGAGGATAACAAACACCAACCAAAAAATTAAAGAAGAAGATCATGATTAATTACCTTAAGAATATGGAAGGCTGGAAGCACAAAGACTTGAAATCTAAAGACTTTGATTCTATCAAAGAATTGTTGAGTCCAAAGCTTTCACAAGGGTAAACATGTTTGTGGATTTTAGAATTGTGTTGCGTAGAGGGTAGTTCAAAAGAGCTGATGAGAATGAGTTAGAACACAAAGTATTACTAAGAAGCAGAAGTGTGGATGAGGATAAAGGACACACAGAGCTTCAAAGTCTAATGGAAGTCATTCTAGATGAAGAAGAGGTTATTTTTATTCACTGATCTGACAATTGATGCTGTACCTTTAGCTACCAAGTCTCAAAGTATTGTTGACTGGAAGTGATCTCACAAGAAGGAAATAAAGCTATTATCAAAATGTGACGAGCTGATGAAAGTCTCAAATGTACAGGGTTTCTTTTAGTTAAAGCTTTAAAAGTTTTATGGGGAAGATTTGAAAGACATGTACAAGTTGGTAAAATCTAGATATGGATCAACAAGACTAGTGGAAGACTTGGATTTGGTATTATGGAATGATTTGAAAACAATGTTTGAACCACATGTAGAAGATGAAATCTGAAAGTTGCAACAAAGGTACAAAGTTTTAAGCTGGAAGCTATTTGACTCATGTAGAGTGAATTGCTTGAGTTTGCAATCTGGAATGATTTACATGCTGGTAGAAAAGAGATATCCCCTTACACCACCTACAATTACAAATATGCTGAATAATAAGCTTCAGGTTGTTGAATATAAAAGTTTTACCAGGGAAGATTTAGAAGAATTGTTCATGTTGGTAAAAGATAGATATGGATCAACAAAACCAGTGGAAGACTTGGATTTGGTATTATATAATGATTTGAAAACAATGTTTGAACCACATGTAGAAGATGAAATCTGGAAGTTGCAACAAAGGTACAAAGTTTTGAGCTGGAAGCTATTTGACTCATGTGGAGTGCATTGCTTGAGTTTGCAATCTGGAATGATTTACATGCTGGTAGAAAAGAGATATCCCCTTACACCACCTACAATTACAGATATGCTGAACAAGAAGCTTCAGGTTGATTATTTCAGTGAAATGGCATATCAGCTTCTTAAACTTCTCACAAAACAGCTTAAGAATCAATGAAGTGTTTGGAAGCATCCTCCTGGTGATTATGGAGCTTTTAATGGAGAAACTTGATGATTTTGGAGATAAATATCAAGTTTAGGGGAGGATTGTTAGGATTAAAAGCCTTCTTAATGCTGCTAGTATTACTGCTGCTCTTATTGATGTTAATGCTGCTCAGTCAAAGTTAGTGCTGCTGGAGAATTTCAATGAAAATTATTCTAAGTGTTTAAGACTGCTGGTGAAGTTACAACTGCTAGTAAAAAGTTACTACTGCTAAAGGAAGTTACTACTGCTAGAGGAAGTTACTACTGCTAGTGGAAGTTAAGACTGCTCAGAGATAAAGACTAGAAAATATGCTAAGTAGTTACTACTGCTAGTACAAAAGTTACTACTGCTATGAATTAAATTAATTATTATTTATAAATAAAATTACAAACGTTAATTATGCTGAAGGGAGTTAATGCTGCTAGTGAAGAAGTTAGTACTGCTGAGTTAGTTAGTACTGCTTATGTGATTTGTATGAGATATTTTGGTATAGGATATGTATAAGTTATTTGTTTAGAAGATTATGATTACTTAGGAAAGTATTGTAAGCCGTTTAGGACTCCTTGGTGTATAAAAAGAGGTCCTAAGGCATAGAGATTGATATACACCAATACACATATCTTAAGTATAAAAAATGAGTCATTCATAGAATTATCATAGCTTTAAGGTTTTGTAACCCTTAGTACTAGTAAGGAGTTATTCGCTATAGTTTTCAGTTTTCATTAATAATATTGGCTGCTATTATTTATGTTATATGTTCTTAGTTTTTACTTGTTTCATTATGAATTCTTCCTTAAATATGAAAAGATTAGATTCCGCATAATCTTTAATACACTCAAACAAAGTTTCTACTATAGTTGTGTTAGATTTATCTAATATAACTAAACCTTAAACAAGCTTTTAAGGAATTTGATCTATTAAAGTGGGATCAACATTTGGTCCCCAATATCTCATGGGTCTAAAGTTGTTAGTGTAAACATACCTTGCATTTTATGCAATTGTTGGGATGTGGGAATGGACTGCATTCTTTCCCATGCATGTAACTTGACGTTGAAATTTATTCCAAGTTAACAGGAGAGATACATGTTTGCATTTTCGACTCGACAAAAACAGTTTCTTTTGGTTGTGTTTTTAGGACTGATAATTAATTATTGTTGGAGACTCTTCTAGGTGGTGGAGTTTTTAATCTAAAATTAGGTTTTGAAAATCCAACTTCGGGTTTTAACAATGGCTTATAAAATTGTTTAACTTTGTTATCACTAGCAACGGGAACTTTGACATTGTTTACTATTATGTGTTTTGGTCTAGGACCCAAAATAGATTTTTGAAAAGACACACTTTTCTTAGATCTAGGCGTAGTTACTGGTGGCGGTCCCATAATTGCTTTGGGGGCCGCCTGCATACTAAGGGGGTCACCCATATTTATGAGACCTTCATCAGAGGATGCCTTTTTCTAAGCTTTCACAAATTTTTATTTCCTTAGTTCCACTAGATGATGCTTTAAATGAATTAAAACCTAAACCTAACTTATCACCGGAGGGTTTTTGATTACTTAACATTTCATTTAAGCAATGTGTGCTCTTTTCAAACTTGGTTAGTTTAAGAGCTTCCTCTTTAAGCTTTTCATTTTCAATTTTAAGCATATGACATTTTACACATTCGAGATCAACTCTCTTGTTTTTCTCGAGTGTAGACATTTTTTCTTTTAAAACACTAAGTTCTTTTTCTAAACTATTTTTAGTGGCTTTTAATCTTTTGCTTTTAGTGATTATCTTTAAACTCATTTTGCACAGTTTATCATATTCATTATCTAATACTAAATCATCTATTGACAAGTTTTCATCACTAAAATAAGAGGATTCGGAACATACCTCACTTGATGCTTAAGCTACGAGACACGTTTCGTTTTTGACCTTCTCGTCATCTTCTTCATCGCTATCACTCCAAGAGCCTCCGACAAAAGCTCTTTGGTTCTTGTCTTTCGGTGGTTTTGTAAATTCTCCAATAAGATGATTCGGGTCGCCGCATCTAAAGCATTTTCTATCACTTTTACCGTTCTTGTCATTACGGCTTCTTTGGAACGTCTTTTTGTCGTTCCGAGGTTGTCTTACGAATCTACCTCTTCTCTTAAAGAACTTCTTGAAGTCTCTTACCGCCATGGCGTACTCTTTGTCTTCACTTCCGGAAGTCGAACACTCTTCATCACTAGATTCTCTCTTAGCCTTTAAAGCAAGAGATTTCCTTTCAACTTTTTCTTTGACTATTTAAGCAAGAGATTTCCTTTAAACTTTTTATTTGACTTTTAGATCTTTCCTTCGATGATCATTTCGTGACTTAAGGTTCACAGATGATAAGTTCAATCAAGAGATAGTGACGTTAAGTGCTTTAGAATCTTCATCTCATATAACCTTTGCTCTCCATTTAGGATGTAGAGCCCTAAGAAACTTCCTAACATAATTCTTGCTAGAATAGCCTTCTGATTATCTTAGAATAACACCTTTACTATATATATATATATATAAATATAAATATAAATATATATAATATAAGAATTATCTCAAAGTATCAATAATAAGAATTCCGTAAGGCTTTTAGAAGGATAATCACTTTTGACCAATGTAAAACCCTAAAAACCTTCCCGGGTCGTGTCTCGACGAGGTGTGAATGGAAAATCGAGATAACGTTTGTTAAACAATGCTTGAATATCACAAATTGGATTTGGTTTTCTAATTCTACTAATGATATGCTAAAATAAACAAAGGCAAACTAAAACGGAAGCAATTTAAGCTAAAACACTAAAAACGATAATGGGATTCAAATCCCGTTATTTAAAAAACTAAATTCTACAAATTTAACCCTACGAAAGCAAAATTAATTTTTAACATTCCTAAATGATAAAAGAAAATTTTTTAAAAAAGAATTATATTTTTTCGACTTTTTTTAAATTTCTTATGAATTAAACACAGTTTTAATCTAAATTAAATATTAAAAATACAAAACTATTTATAAAAAAACTCTGAAAAAATTACAAAAAGTAGCTTGAAATACTAAGCTAAATCTAAGAAAAATAAGCTGGGTCAAACAGCTTATCAAAATAAGCTGCTAATAAGCAAAAAGGGTTGAATACTAAAAAGGGCTAAAAAGGGTTAACTAATTAATGTTGCAAACAAAAACCAGATGGCCCTACTAGTGCTAGTGGTAGTGTGGTGTGTGTTAAAAACATTGGTTGAGGTTGGTGAGGTCCAGGGTTCGAGCCTTGTTCAACCTAGACTTCCCAATTTTCCAATGTTTTTTATTTGCCAAATTTCTTTTACAAACTTGTTTAAAAGCTCAAAACAATAACTTTTTATAAAGACACTTTTTATTAAAAGCTCAAATAAGCCAGAAATAAGCTAAAATGTTGGCATTTTTTAGACTAAATAAGCACTCATAACAATAAATAAGCTAAAAATAGATTATACCCTAACCCTAATAAGCACCTAGGAACTAAAATAAGCAAAGAAAATAAGCTAAACCTAGCTCAAAGGACAGTACCTAAGAGGCTTTTAAACTTAAGATGCTAAACTGAAAAAGCTAACAAGCTCTAATAAGCTCTATCATAAGCTAAATAAGCTAAAATCACTCTAAAACTAACCTAATAAGCAGATCTAAGAAAAATTTTAAGCAATCCGAACAGCTAAAATCATCTAATAAGCAATTTAGCTTTTTTGCTAAAAATTGTTAACAAACAGCCTAAGGGGGCACTTTCTAACTTATTTTTAAGCTAGAAAATGGATCCTTATGGCTTAATGAGTTATAACACTAAAAAGCTTATGCAATAAGCTACACTAATCCACAAAGAAAAAGCATTTTGAAATTCATTTGAGCCATTAAAAAGCTTGATGAAAAAGCTGATTACACAGTTTTACTCTTTTTGGTTTTTTTTCATTCAGTTTTTTAAGGACTAAAGGCAGACCTAAATTCAGCTTATCTAATAAGCCCTAAACTATAAAGTAAGCTAAAACAGATCAACTTTACCTTAAAATCTACTTGTGCACAAATTTTCAGAAGCTAAAACCTACTTTTACTCATCTAAATTTAAGATTAAAATGTGACTTTTAAAAAACTTAAGAACTGACTTGACAGGTTTTATGCCAAAACACAAATGACAAAAAAACTTTAACCAACTTGTTACTACTGCATTTTGACACCCTAAACAATACCAAAACAATACTTAATAGCTACATTCAAAGGCCTTATCAAATAAGCTTATTCAAAACTGTTTTAGCATCACAGTTTTAAATATCTTATAGGTAACACCTTAAAACTGACTTTTAAACCTTAAAACTTTTCAAAACAGATTAATATGACTTAAAAAAGGCTTGCCAAAGTTGGCTAAGTGACCCAAACAATTTCTAAACTCTTTTGACCCGTTTTCAGTTCTTAAACCAAACACCCCTTAAAGTTTGCAAATCCCATTTTTAAGCTGATTTAAACTCAAGTAAGCAAAGAATTTTTGAAAGCAGATGGTAACCAAGCAATATTAAGTAGTTTTAAGCAAATTCCAACCATAGATAAGCACTTAAAATAAGCAAACAAAGATAAGCAGTTTAAAAGCTAAAATGGACAATTTTAAATGAAAACTTAAACAAATGAAATCTAATCAACAAATAAGCATTGACTATCTACTAAAGACAATAATAAGCATAAATAAGCAGATGAATAGTAAATGCTAAAAATGAAAAAATGGAACTTACAAAAGCCTTTACTTAAACAAGGCTAAAAAATGCTCAAAAGAGCTTATCTACTAAGCTCCAACTTGTATTAAGTTCATAAGCCCTTCCCTTTTTGGCCTATCTTCCAAAAGCTTTTTGAGTGAATTTTTGTGAAATAAGCTTAAACCTTACAAACTATAGAAAGAGTTTGTAAGACTTAAGTAAACAGCTTATAAGAGTAAATAAGAGCTTATAATGAGCTTACAAAACACTTTTAATATCAATGGAATAATAACTTAAAAACACATAACTTTTTTTAAAACATATAAACTCCAAATTTCATTAATTCATAAAACGGGTTACAAGACTTGAATAAAAAGTACCATAAGCTAAATGTAAACTAAAATAAGTTGTAAAAACTAGATAACTACTACATGCCTCCTGGGCTTACAAAAGGGTCCTATTTATATAGAATTCTTCAAGTCTTGGGTCCCTTTGAGGTGTGTTTCTTTTGTGAGAGAAACAAAGGGTATGTCTCTTGTGTGAGGGAAGTCCAAAATCGATCCTAGCCTTCCATTTTGAGTGTTCTCCAAGTCGTATTATCAAAGCCATTGAATATTTGTCTTCATTCCTTGATGAATGGGGTTGTTTAGGATTGCCAAGGTGTAATTTGGAGTTTTATGATATGGGTTTTGATGGGATGGTGACATATTTGTTTTGGGGAGCAGGGTAACAGGTTTTAGGGAGTGGGGTAGAAGATAATGAATAATGCCAAAAGTTTGAGGGAAAAAGGGTTTTGGGTTTGAAGATAACAGGGTTAATCCCCTGTTTTTATTATATGTTAGCACCGTTAGTCCTTTTAGACTGACGTTGTTAGTCCTTGAGGACTAACGGTGTAAGGGGGTTAATGAGTTTATGGTTATAGGTGTTAAGTGGGATTGGCCTTAGTAATTGGGTCGGGTAAGTATATATTTGACTTTGGGCTTTTTATGGTCTTCATAATGTTTTAATGGGCTGACCTGGCCCATTAGATGGGTACGGGTTGGCCCATTTAACATTTTTTCGATACCGGCTTTGTCTTCGACTTTTGACTTTGACTTGGTTGACTTTGACTTGGTTGACTTTGACTTTTTCACGCTTTTCCATTCCCATGCTCGGTTTTGTCGTTTTGGCTTTGTTTTTGTCCTTTTCTTAGATATCCGTTTCCTGCACAATACAAATGCAAGACACACAAATACAATGCATTTTTGGTATATTTTTGGTCTTTTAAGCACGTTTTCCTAGGTAAATGGTATGTGTAATTAAGCACATACCACCTTTATCAAGAGATTTTAGACTAGTAATAATAGTGTTAAATCTAGCAAAATCACTATCTATAGATTCGTCTTCGGAAATGACGAATTGTTCATATTGTTGAACCAAAAGGTCGATCTTATTATCTTTGACTTGTTTATTACCTTGATGAATGATTAACAAAGTTTTCCAAATTTCTTTTACCGTGTTACACATGAAAATTCTTTCATATTCTTTTC
>BQNB010098328.1:0-19337 GCA_026074375.1 Tanacetum coccineum
TAGATCACAAGAGCACTAGTGGTGTTTGCATGTTTATGGGATGTTGTCTAACATCTTGGTTTTCGAAGAAGCAAACAACTCTTGCCATTTACACAACCGAAGCGAAATATGTAAGCGCCGAAAAGGCATGTCAACAAGCCCTATGGATGAAACAAGCTCTCATAGACAATGGCGTTAGGTTAGACGACATTCCAATAATGTGTGATAACAAAGGGGCTATAGACTTACGTAAGAATCCCGTTCAACACTCACGAACAAAACACATTGAGATTCGCCATCACTTCCTTCGCGATAATGTTCAAAAAGGAAATATCTCTATAGAAAAGGTCTCATCGGAAGACAACATAGCCGGTATTCTAACTAAACCACTTAAACGTGAGCTATTTAACTATTTACGTCTAGGTCTAGGAATGATGGAACAAATTGATTTAGTTTTCGGTATAAAAAAGAAATGATAATCATCAATGAACCATTTGTCAAAAATCTAAGAAATTTTTTTCTCAACAGGTGGTGGCCCCCTTAATTCATAAAGGGCGGCCCCCTTAATTTTAAAGGGACCACCCAGACTTTAAGGGGACCACCCACCTGACTAACTAAATTTTTTTTTCTTTTCTTTTCTCTGTGTCTAGGTTTCTATTTTTCACAAAAATACAAGATTGGGAAAAGTCCATAAGCAAACTTTTACAAATTCTTCTATCTAAATGCATATCTCATTATACATATACACAATAGTCCCAGTCTATTATTTTTTTAAAAGTCCTTCTCACAACTAGGAGCACATAAAAATCAAGTTTCATATATTGTTGAGATATGCTAAAAACAATTTTCACATGTGCACTGTGACATATTGTTTCTCTTATTGTTGTCAAAAGTATATATTTTATATATATAGTCTTTTCAACAATTCTTGATTGAGCATAATTAGAATCTAGGAGTTACTTCGTTTTTTTTCTTAGGTTTTTTCATGTCTTTAGTGTACAAATTATCGCTTAACTCCACATTTTTGTCGTTGATTTGGCCCACACTCCTTGTTTAGCACATAAATGTTTCGGTTTGTTTTTTTTTCACTTAACCCCCTTGACAAGAAAAATTTCTTTATGGCATTATATTCTTAGTCACTATTTTTTATGCTCCTTCTCACCTGTTTGATCTTTCATAAAATTTTTCTGTGATGATGGATTTGCCAAATCTTTTTGTGAAATATAGTTTTTTCTACAACTTGTCTTATATGTAGAATGTTGATATTGCTTGCTTGCTATGTGCTAGATATTATCTTAATTACCATAACAGGAGGGACTTGCTGCAAATTAAACCACCAAAAAAAAGGAATACCGCAAATATATTTGTTGGAGGAAAAATCAAGTTTTGAAAAAAATCTTGGGAAATGGCAGTATGGCGGCCACCCTTATTTTTAGGGGGTCCGGCCTTTGTTTGGACTAGGGTTTATACAGTAATTTTTCTTTACTTTTTGGGTACAAAGTTACCCAGCTGAGGATCTGTGATAGATTGTTTCCCCGATAATTCTGGTTACTTTTCTGGGGTTGTGATAGCTCCTTGTATGCGTGCAGGGGGGCCGTCATGTTAATCGTTGAAGCGAGTGTTCTTTGTACAGCGCTACCCCATTGGCTGCTGCCTAACTTCGGGACTTCGCTCATGGTACTTGCTCACTATCTATCTCCACATCCAGACCTTCAAGGGTAGGCCATAATAAATAGAGTGTGGAAAACCCTATTTGGAGGATGAAACCTTTTTTCTTTGCAAACACATCTAATGTGCTCAATGCAAATTCACTACCACCCAATGCCAAAATCAACTCACTCTCTCATGGGAAAATAACAAACCCCCAATCAAGCACACACCAAAACTCCTTACAATAAGGGGAACACTCCCAATCCCCACAAGTTGTCTCCCCCACCCTACTACTACTACATTCCTTTAACTTTCCCATCTCACCATCAAACTTCACATGTAGCTCACACTCAAGGGCTACCTATAGAGTGACAACTAAATAACTCAAACTCACTCCAACCTCTAATCTCCCTAAGTAGATGAAAGCCTAGTTGATGTCATTATTCAAAACTTCAAGGACCTATTAAATCCTATTAGCCCATGCGTCTCTTCAATAACAAAACAACATTCTTTCAGCACTGACTCTCATAACCTTACCATTACACCCCTCAAATACAGACCGTAACCAGTGAAACCCATGGTTAGTGTATTGCCCCTTGTTGGCATCTTCACCCAAAACAATTTCCTCTTTAAGTGCGTTATCAAGTGGATTGGATTTCCTCCTCCACTCGACAACTTCCACCACCTAAGAGTTCAAAGGAGAATTACCTTCCAAACCGCCCTCCACTCCAAATACTCTCCATCTATAACTAACTAATCCTCGTAATATGGCTTAAAAATTTAACGTTCAAACCCTTTGGTGGTCGCAAGCAAGTCAAAAATCCCTTCTATGGGCTATTAGGATTTTTCTTTATTGGTATTATATGCCTCTAAAGGCAGATTTGTTTATTTTTGAATGCTTGTGTGTATGTTCCACACCCACCTTTGGCCTAAATGATGAAGTAAATCTTTTTGCTTTGATGTTTGCTTTTGCCACTTGTCATATGTTTTCCTTCCTTTTGCTAATGTTAAAAATTATTATTACTGTTCTAATCGGTTTTGTAAAGACAAGAAAAACAATTAGCTCTATTCCATGGTTGTCTTGAACGGCGGGGGAGGCGCACATCAAGGGGGGGCTTAGAATGAGGGGAGGCATTTATATTCCCTCGATTTTTCACTAGGCAAACCTCTCGGACGTGCCTTTTTGAATTTTTAAAAAATAAGTGGGAAATATGACATAAAATCTCACTAAATACTTGTTTAAAAATAAATTTTACCATTTAATGGAGGTTTAATATTTTGTAAATCATCCACAAAAGGGGGTGATTTGTTGACTAAAATATTATGCCTAAAAAATTACTTTAATTTTTTTTTCACATTCTTAAGTTTGTAATCACAAATTATAAAAAAACATTCAAATGTAAATTTAAATCATAAACAAGTAATTAGGTAGTAAATTTTCATTTGAAAATTATTTCACTTTTAGGTACTGAATTAAATAAATGGTTTAATGATTTTAGGATCAAATGGTATTTTTTTATTCACCTCACCACGTTTATTAAAAATAACAATGTTGTAAACATTTGTATATTAATTACAAATCATTTTCGTTCCAATTAATAAGAAAGTTTTATTCAAAATAAACATTTTGAAATTCAACTTTTTCAGGTCCTAAAAAGGCTAGACTAGTTTCAAAAAATTTCCCCCTTCTCTAAAGGACAAAAAATGGGGAGCACCCGTCTAGGGCGGCCCCCGTAATACAAACATTTAGCGACCCCTTAATTTTACAAAAGGCGGGAACACCACTATTTAAGGGGGGAACCGCCCATAGGACTGGCCGCTCCCTCCATGTTTGTCTTATAAATACTGGGACTATTCTCCACTATTTTTTTCTCACATTTTTTTGCACTTATTCTTTTTGCTCAAAATCAGCCCACATTTCCTCATTGAAAATTACTTTTATCATTTAAATCATAAAGCTTTGGTTTCCAATTGATCAAGCTTAAATTCCTCAGTTGCAAAACGAAGAATTTTACTTTCCATCATTCAAGTGAAGAAGTATTTAACACCTTAGTGTTATATTCAACCTTGTTGCATTTCATATAAATATTTGTATATCAAATTTTTTTCTATAAATTCTTGTATTTGTGTGTAGTAAAGCTATTGATCTTTGGTTGATCTTTGTATAGTATAGATTAGATCATGGTGATCTTTACCATAGTAGTGATCAGTAGTTTGTGATTTAAGTAGTTGGGTGAAGTGTGAAGTTTGAAAAATGTGTGAATAGTCTTGATGTTGTAAGTCGAAGATCGTGGAAGGTTGTGAAGTTGTGTAACAAGTAGTGAAGTCGGTTGTGACTTTGATTGGTTCTGCTAATGATTAGAATTACTCGACATTTTAACTTTGTGTGTAAATTCGGTGTAAGCTACGTTGTTGTATGGTTTTCTTCCGCACAATACAGGGGAGCTTGTTGACCATAGTGAAAGGAAAAACTCTCGGAGGTTTGGTTGCTCGGGGGAGTGGAGTAGGGCAAAGGAGGTGCTTCATACAAACGAAACCCCACTATATTTACTCCCCGCTTTGTGGTTTGAGTGGTTCTTACTTCTTAGTTCTTGTCTTGGGGCATTATTTTCTATTACTATCTTATTAATTGATACTATAAAGTATATTGTTTATATTGCGCAGTGTTGAAGTTCAATAAAGTTGATCTAGATTTTTTATAAACAATCTAGAATTTTTATAAACACTTTAAAACCTTAAATTAAAAAGCGGTAAACTATTCAACCCCCTTCTAGTTTTCCACAGGTCAGATAAAGAGATCAACAAATAATTAACCAAGGAATAATTAATAAATTAAATGACAAGAGAAATTAAACATAATAAATATCAAGCATCAACAAATTAAGCCGAGACCAAATAAATTATTAAAAATAATTAATTGAAATCAAACTGTAATTGTTGAGGAATCGTGTACAAATCATGCTAAAATAATGCTCTCGATCTTCTAGTTGGATCCCATGGCCAACCTCAAAGGGGTTCGCCCTATACCCGAATCAAGCAGTCAAGTAACCTGCTTCTTCTTCCTGTTATGTCGAACTTTAAAAAGGGATAAAACCTTTTTTTTATCTTATCCTTCTTGTCGTTAGAAAAGAACCACTAAATGAATGAATTCATTTCTTCCATCGAATCATATATTTATACAAATATGTAGTTTGGGCATTGTACGAGTTAAGCCCCTGGAGTTTGGGGTGGAAAGTGTATCATAGTAATATTTTGTTCCAAATATGTCCCTGTGACAGCTCATATTTTATAGCGTAACCCAATATTTAGGTACGCCGTAATACTCCTGACGTGGCTTTCCTCATTAATTTCGGTTACGGCGTAATAAATAATCATGTTGCGCCGTAACCCTTAGTCAGCAACAATATAATTTCCATAATAAAAGATTATGGCGTAACCATATTGGAGGTTACGTTAGCACCGAATCTTCATATTTAATAAATATTCACGGCTTTGATTTCTTTCCTTGAATGTAGTTACGGTGTAACCAATTATATTGTTACGCCGTAATGCTATTTTTGTCATGATCCTCTTTCCATAGTAATGCTTACGGTGTAACCAATAATTTATTACGCCGTAATCGTTGCTTGAGTGACGTAATTTACTTGAGATGTGTTACGACGTAACCTTAAAAAGGTTTACGCCGTAATGTCTTGTAAATATTTACATTTTACGTCCTTTTCCCTATTTGATTAAATGGTAATTACATTTGAAATTTCACCTGTAAATCACAAAATAACAGAAAATATTGTTTTTTATTATTTAGTGATGTAAATGCAAGAATTTTTAGGGGGGGACCAAAATGATCTATAATAAGTATTTTAAATATTTGATGTTATCTAAATTATCCCCCACCACTTGGACTTCTACTTGCCCTCAAGTAGGAAAACATGTTAAAACTTTTTTCATAAACAGATTTCTCGAGAATAAAATTCAAGAAATCGAATTTATAAAAACTTATAGTTTAGAAAACACATTCGCAAAGCCGAACACTCACGAAAAAGGGTAAAAGCACTCAGCTCTTCCTAATTTGTATAAGTGTTTTCATTTTTGGGGGTGTATTCGCTACAATTGCAGCGTATAGGCATGTATTCTATCATAAGTTGGGACAGTTACATAAAATTGCACAGTTAGAATTAGGGTCTAAATAACTCTCAAAAGGGACAATAAACAAGGGGTATTATTGGTGTTTAAAGGGTGGGATAAAGGGTTTGGTTTTAGAACATGGATACACATCTAATGGTTGTTAATTAAAAAACACAAAACAAATTTGTCTAAAAGACAAGCTAAGGTTTGTCATAAAATAGCTTATTTTCCTTCCATGGTCCAAGAGTCAAAGTGTCTAAAATTTTGATTCTTCAAGAATGGGTTTTCATCTCATTCTTCATAAGTACTCGGTTATGACCTTGGTGTAATAATGGGGCTTCTAGCTCCAATTGCAGAGATGTTTTTGCGTGCAATTATGGGGGCTTACTAGGACTTCCTATTTTTTATATTTTTTATTTTGCACCTTCTTTAACATTTTTAGGACATTGGGTGTACCTTTTGTTGCATCCTCTTTAAATTTTATGGTAAATTTGCAAATTGCCTACAAGGGGTTTTATATTCTTTATTAATTGCCCTGTAACTTTCGATTTTTACATGTAACATCTCCTACTTTAGAATAAAACATTATCGAAAAGTGATGGTACAGGGGGGTCTTGAATAGATCATAACTGCTTGGTACTTCATGAAAAGTATTATTCTCGTTCCCATTTCCCTCGAACCATGGCTTAAGTAGCCAGAGATTTAAAAACACAAAGAAAAATAAAGATCAGGGTAGGCAAAGGTGGAAAAATGGTTGTAACGAAATATAGAGTAGGTTGAAAACCTTACTATTAGTTTAACATAGGTGTTAAGGGTATCTTGGCAATAAAATATGAGTGCCAAAAAACATAAGGGTTTATCATGGGGAGGTCGACAAAGTCAGTGTAACCAAGTCGATAAAACGCACAATAATATTTGGGCATTTGGGTGATTCCTAAGTTGTTGCTTTCTTTGAAATCCTATCATATTCTGGCTAATCAATTAGGGTCATTGAATTGATATAATGCCAAGTGTCTAAAAGTTTTCTTTATCAATACCTTACCAAGCACACTCAATATTTTGGTGGATTTTTGGGGTAATTATGATGGAAACAGGAAATATTAGGCTTAATTCTCACCAAATAGTTAAATAAAAGGGTTAATGTGCATTCGGGCCAAACAGAACTATTCTATGTTAATTTAAGAAAAATTTGTCAAAAAATTTTAACAAATTGCATATTTTTCAAAGAAAAACTAGAAAATCGAAGCAAAAACTAGCAAGTTATTAATTTCTATCCCCATTCCCCTACTTGATTTTGTTACATTGTGCCTAGTGTAATAAAGGAAATGAAAATAAATAAGAAAAATAAGTAGGATATTAAGGAAAAGAAATCCTGAGCATTGCTTTTAATTTTGAAATTTAGCGGAAAATCTTTATTTCTTCATCCCGCAACGCCTCTTATCCCCTGTGATCACAGAAAAAACAAACCAAAAAGCATTTAAAAAACCATTCTACAAGGAATTATGAAAGTTGTACAGGAATTACTAAAACTCTAACTCACTTTCGTAGGAAATCATAGGTTACATTTAGGATATGCAAACAAGCCTTTTAAAAAACCACTTGGTGGGCCCAAGTGGATGAGTTTAGTTCTCGTGAGGGGGCTTTCCAGAGGAAACATCTACCCAACCAAAGTCCATTTACGGTATTTCAAGGTTTTGCACATGTTTAAAACTTAAATTTTTAGATTCTCAGAAAGAGGTTCGGTGGTTAAACAATAGTGGTTATGTCGAAATTCAATTGGTAAAAAATTTTAAGTTTTTTAAGAGTTACGGCCGTAACCTTTGATAGAATGGGGTTACGATCGTTACTTGTAATGGTTACGGCGGTAACTGTAGTGGTTAGGGCCGTATTATACTTCTTCAGATTCAGGCAAGGATACCAAATGAATATCGAGGTCAAGCGGTCTGAAGGAAATTGCCTCTTAGCTTTTGGGATTCTTACAAAATATAAAGTAAGAAAACTTGCTAAACCAAATAATGCGAATAAGGAAAATTTTACTTAAATAAAAGACGGGTTGTCTACTAGACATAAGCATCTTTTTGTATAAGTACCGAGAGTCTTTAAAGTTAGGACTCTGACTGCTACGTTTTTGGACAAATTTATAGTGTTCGTTTATCTCGTCTATTCTCGTGGTCTTATGAGACTCTTCAAACCCTGTGTTCCTATTAACCTTAAAAAATACTAATACTTCAGTTTTTTCTAACACACTCGTAATGTTTCAATACGGATAATTAAACTTTGCCCTTTAACCGTTAATTCGGGTATATTTACCCATTTGGTTCTAAGTTTTCCTGGGGGAAAATGTTTAATCTTGAATTTAAGACTTAGTTACCTCTTCCCTTTCTTGAAACTCCTTATCCATAATTTTAGAATCATGCCAACGCTTAGTCCTTTCTTTATATGCTCATGAATGCTCATATGCATCAGTCCGAAATTCATCAAGTTGATTTAATTGAAGGAATCTATGTTTTCCTGTAGCATCTAAGTCAAAATTTACGTTCTTAGGGCCTAATATGTCTTGTGTTCAAGTTCGATTGGCAAGTGGCATGCCTTTCCGTAGACAATCCTGAATGGTGTACTACCGATAGGTGTTTTATAAGCCGTCTTGAATGCACATAGTGCATCATCTAGTTTATCTGCTCATTCTTTTCTGTTTTTGTTAACTGTTCTTTCCAGGATTTGCTTAATTAGTGATCTCTGTTTGTCCACTGGTTTGGGGATGATATGGAGTAGCAAGTCTATGTGTTACTCCATATTTCTTAAGTGTTTTTTCTAGGAGGGAATTGAAAAATGTGTCCCACGATCACTAATTAGAACCTTCAAAACTCCAAATCTGGAGAATAATTTTTTTAGAAATCTTACTACGACACGTGCATCATTAGTAGGTAGGGCTTCGGCCTTGACCCATTTTGAAATGTAATTGACATCTATAAGAATATATTTGTTTTATCTTGAGGAGGGAAAGGGTCCCATGAAGTCAATCCCCCAGATGTTAAAGACTTCACTGACAAGAATGTTGGTTAAGGGCATTTGGTTCCGTGAGGAAATATTTCCTGCCCGTTGACAAGCATCACACCCTTGAACATATTTTTTCGCATCCTTAAAAATGGTTGGCCAATATAATCCGAACTCGAAGATCTTTCGTGCGGTAATATATGCCCCGTAATGACCTCTCGTAGGTCCCTTGTGGCAATGTTCCAGGATTTCATGTAATTCTTTACTGAAAACACACCTTCTTATAATTTCATCAGGACATGATTTAAAGAGGTATGGGTCGTCCCATATGTATTTTCGTACATCACTCAAGATTTTTCTTTTTCTTAAGTAATAAGTCAGATGCTGAGGAACGATCTTAGAGACGAGGAAATTCGCATAATCTGCATACCACAGGTCGATTTTGGTATTTTTTTAGTTTAATTACCATAAGGTGTTCGTCAGGAAAATTATCTTGTATGGTATCTTCGCTTAATTCATCCAAACCTGGATTTTCAAGTCTAGAGAGATGGTCAGCAGCTAGGTTTTTAGTCCCCTTTTTATCCTTAATTTCAATAGTGAATTCCTAAAGAAGTAAGACCCACCTTATTAATCTAGGTTTAGCATCCTCTTTGTTGAAGAGATATTTGAGGGCTGAATGATCAGTGTAAACCACTGTTTTAGACATTATTAGATAAGACCTAAATTTGTCGAATGCATATACTACTGCTAATAGTTCCTTTTCAGTAGTGGTATAATGTTCTTGGGCACTGTTCGTAGTTTTACTTGCATAATAAATTGGGCAGAATTTTTTCTCAATCCGTTGTCCTAAAACGGCTCCAATGGCATAGTCGTTGGCGTCACACATTAACTCAAAATCTAAATCTCAATTAGGGGAAATGATCACTGGAGCGGTGATAAGTTTATCCCTAAGTATGTCAAATGATTTAATGCATTCGTCTGAGAAGTCAAATTTGGCGTCCTTCATTAACAAATGAGTCATAGGTCAGGCTATTTTAGAAAAATCCTAAATGAATCTTCTATAGAACCCTGCATGTCCTAAAAACTTCGTATACCTTTGACGTTGGTTGGGTAAGGTAAACTAGCGATCACATCAACTTTAGCTTTATCAACTTCTATTCCTGCCTTTGATATTTTATGCCCTAAAACAATGTCTTCTTTGACCATAAAATGGCATTTTTCCCAATTAAGAACAAGGTTCGTTTCTTCACATCTGGCTAACATTTTTGATAAATTATTAAGACAAGTTCCGAAAGAATTTCCGAACATGGAGAAGTCATCCATGAATACTTCCATAAAATCTTTACACGTGTCATGGAAGATTGCTGTCATGCATCGCTAAAATGTGGCGGGAGCGTTACATAACCCGAAAGGCATTATTCTGTAGGCAAACGTGTTGTAGGGACAAGTAAAGGTGGTCTTTTCCTAGTCTTCTGTTGCTAAAGGAATTTGGAAATATCTAGAGAATCCATCTAAACAGTAATAGTATTCATTTCTTGATAGTCATTCTAAATTTGATCAATGAAAGGCAAGGGAAAATGGACTTTTCTTGTTGCATCATTAAGTTTTCTATAATCGATACATACCCTCCATCCTGTGACTGTTCGTGTTGGAACCAGTTCGTTATCTTTGTTAGTAATCACAGTGGTTCCTCCCTTCTTAGGAACCACATGAATTGGGCTTACCCAAGGACTATCTGAAATGGCATAGATTAGTCCTGCGTCAAGAAGCTTTAAAATTTCAGTTTTTACGACGTCTTGGACTTTAGGATTTAATCTACGTTGAGGTGGTACGGTGGGTTTGGAATTTTCTTCCATCAAAATCTTATGAGTATAGAAAGAAGGACTGATTCCTTTAATATCAAAGATTTTCCATGCCATGGCTTTTTTATGTTTGGTAAGGACTTCTAATAGTAACCTTTTTTCTTGATCAGATAATAACGAAGAGATGATGACAGGTAATTCACGGTTGTTGTCCAGAAAAGCATATTCTAAGTGGGAGGGAAGTTCTTTGAGTTTTGGAGTAGGTTTTTCATCGTCGATAGAATTTGTAGTGAAAAGAGCCGGGTTATCATTATCTTCATGAATTTCAGGCAGCTGGTAAAGAATAGGTTCAATCGAATTATTATGGTCTTGAGGAAGAATTTATTTCATATTGCTAACGACGGAAAGGTCAATTATGTCCGCAGCATGGCAGGTGTCTTCATTAGATGGAGGAAATTTCATAGATTTTTCTAAATCAAAGGTGATGATTTCATCTCCTACTTCGAAGGATATCTTTTTATTAAAAACATCAATCATGGCATGTGTAGTGGCCAGAAATGGTCTTCCTAGAATAATAGGAATTCTATGATCCTCTTCCATATCAAGTATTACAAAGTCGACGGGGAAAACAAATTTATCAATTTTTACCATGACGTTTTCTGCAATCCCTTTTGGAAACTGAGTGGTCTTATTTGCGAGTTCGATACACATTCGTGTGGGTTTAAGATCCCCTAGGTTAAGTCTTAGAAACATTGAGTATGGAATTAGGCTTATGCTAGCCCCTAAATCAGCTAAGGCCTTAGTAATTCCACCTTGTCCTATTTCATAGGGTATAGTGAAACCTTCTGGGTCCTTTTCTTTATGAGGGACTTTGTTTAGAATGACTGCGTAGCATTGTTCATTTAATTTAATTTTAGATGTTTCGCTTCCCTTTCCCTTTTTTGAAAGAAGATCCTTCATAAACTTAGCGTATTTTGGCATTTGTTCGAGATCTTCTATAAAAGGGATGTTGATATGAATCTGCTGGAGGTTCCTTAGAAATTTTTGAAACTGTTTATTTTCCTTCTCTTTTTTAGTCAACTGGGGAAAAGGATAGGTGGATCAATTTTGTGTGTGTTATTATGTGTTTGTTCAGGAGTTATTTTCTCAGTGGTAGGGCTTTATTCGATGGTAATGTTATGTAGGCCGTCGCTATCCTCAAGCGGGTTTTTGGGAGGTTGGTATTTTAGCCCACTGCGAGTGGTAATGGCATGAGCCAATCCTCTTAGAATTGTTTTAGTAAAGCTTGGAAGGGCACCAACCCCCCTCCCGTGTATTGATTTAGCAATTCAGCCAAGGTCCGATAGTTTTAATAGCAGTAGCCTAATTTTTAAATGTTCTATCATAATTCCTTTTAATTCTCCAAACAAAATTTTCGTTCTTCTTGTGCATCCAGTGAGCTTTTTTAACGATGGAGCTTATGGTTTCTTCTAGAAGAGAATCCCTTTCATCATTTAGAGTTTTGTACTGGTGTTGCACCATTCATACTTCCTCGTTAAGAACACTAATGTTGTGTTCGGAATCGTTGATGTATCTAAGCACCTTGTCAAAATCATTTTCCTTGTATTCCTTTTCTTTATACCAGGAGAGAGAGTGTTTTGACAATTCATTGATGGGCTTAATTCCAGCGGTTGGTGTTATTCTTGGGATAGGTCCCATGAAATCTGCCTTCTTTCTAGTACCGGGGTCCAGCCCTTGGTAGAAAATTTGTAGTTGTTCGTGCTCATTGATTTTATGCTCTGGACAGTTATAAAGCAGATCGTTGAACCGTTCCCACACAAGGTGTAAGGGTTCGTTGCATTCTTGCCCAAAATTTCTGATAGCCTTGGTCTGTTTGATAATTTGGAAAAGCGGGCGGTATCTGCTTAGAAAAGCATTTTTCAGGAGGTCCCAGGTTGTAATGGATCCTGCTGACAACCGGTTTATCCACAATCTAGCTTTTCCTTTTAACGTAAAAGGGAATGCCATGAGCATTACCTGGTCGCTTGACACTCTAGGAGATTGGAAGAGGTTGATAATAGATGTGATATTCAAGATGTGTTTGAGGGGGTTTTCATCATCGTTTCCAAAGAACACATGGTCCTTTAATTCGTTAATGCATTGACCCTAGAATTCGAATTTAATATTTTCTTCAAATAAAGGTCTGGCAATTCCAGGTCCGCTGTCGTCTCTTACCTTATTTAGGTATTCGTTGACGGTTGACTCTGTATTACTCATGTTAAAACCAATGATTCTTAGCTCCCCAGCAACGATGCCAAAAACTTGATGCGTATTTTCTTTTAAATATTTATTAACCAAGTTTTAAATTTATAAAACTCGTTTCACCTTACAAACGCACTAACGGGCAGAGAACCCGATCGTGAGTAGTGTATTTTGGTAAATCTGAGGTCGTCCCAAGAGCTAAAGGGTGGAAATAAATCTGAATTTAAAGTGTCACATTTTTAAAGCTGTTTTAGTGATTAAGTTGTAAGAATATAAATGAGAGGAATTAAAGTGGTTTTATCAATAAAAGGAATTGGTATAGTGGAAAACTACTAAGTAGATGAACCCATTTAACTTAATTAAATATCTAAGGTTGAATTATCTTGATCTCAAGTGCAATGTCTAATTCTTGTTTTATTAGTGGTTTCTAAGGTCGATAGACTTGAATGTGCATATATAGTCTATCCTATACTTCCTGCGATTCCGAATCAGTCCCAAATCATCTGGGAGGTAGGTTATCCAGGTTGTAGTGATTAATCCCAACTATTCCCAAAACATATCTAATAACCTATAAAGATTATTAACCCCCTCTGAAAGAGTTCCTGTGCTTTTTAAGTATTGAGTGATAAGTGCGGTGACCGGTCAGTTCCTACACCATGTAAGGAGTTAGTGATCCTCCCTAGTACCCATTGGATCCCATCATGACAAGATAATCTATTAATGGGGCAACCTAGGTCCAAACCACCCGTACTACCAAAACCCAGGGTTACACGATAGTCAAAGAATATCTAACGAAACAATGGTCACACAAAGAGATCAAAAAATAATTAACCAATGAATAATTAATAAATTAAATGACAAGAGTAAAATTAAACATAATAAATATTAAGCATCAACAAATTAAGCCGAGACCAAATAAATTATTAAAAATAATTAATTGAAATCAAACTGTAATTGTTGAGAAATCATGTATAAATCATGCTGAAATAATGCTCTCGATCTTCTAGTTGGATCCCGGGGCAACCCCCAAAGAGGTTCGCCCTATACCCGAATCAAGCAGACAAGTAACCTGCTTCTTCTTTCTGTTATGTCGAACTTTAAAAAGGGATAAAACCCTTTTTTGTCTTATCTTTCTTGTCGTTAGAAAAGAACCACTGAATGAATGAATTTATTTCTTCCACCGAATCATATAATTATACAAATATGTAGTTTGGGCATTGTACATGTTCAGCCCCTGGAGTTTAGGGTGGAAAGTGTATCATAGTAATATTTTGCACCATATAAGTCCCTGTGACAACTCATATTTTATGGCGTAACCCAATATTTAGTTACGCCGTAATACTCCCAACGTGGCTTTCCTTAATAATTTCGGTTATGGCATAATAAATAATCAGGTTGCGCCGTAACCCTTAGTCAGCAACAATATAATTTCCGTAATAAAAGATTACGGCGTAACCATATTGGAGGTTACGAAAGATTACAGGGCTTAACCATAGTTGAGTTTACAGTTGTAAAGCCTCATCATCACCAGAACTTCGATATTTAATAAAATAATCAACTACTTATATGATTTTCTTTCCTCGGAAAGATAGTTAGGTGTAACCAATTTATATTAGTTACTCCGTAAGCTATTCTTTAGTCATGATCTATCTTTCCATAGTACTGTATTACGGTGTAAGCCAATTATTTAATTACCGTAATCGTTGCTTGAGTGACGTAATTTGCATGAGATGTGTTACGACGTAACCTTAAAAAGGTTTACGTTGTAATTTCTTGTAAATATTTACATTTTACGTCCTTTTCTATTGCTAAATGATAATTACCTGCATTACACCTAAAAATCACAAAATAACAGAAAATATCTTATTTTCATATGTTAGTGACGTAAATGCAAGTAATTTAGGGGATAAAATGATACTAAAAAGTATTAAATATTTGATGTTATCACGTGCATATAAGAAACATTAAAAACGACCTTAAAACGAAGGGAATATGATATTTACAAGATTTCGATAAATAATATATAAAAAGTGTTTTTATAAAAACTCTTTTATAAAAACTGTAACACCCCCAAATTAGATCGCAGCGGAATTTGGGTCTGAGAGTGTTACTTCATAGATCAATAGCACAAGATCTGAGAACGACCTCTACATTAGTCGTTTAAAAATGATACATTGGATTTAATAAACTTGTTTGTTACAAAAGCCAAAGCTTAGCTTGTTCATCCTTGTAAATGTAAAAGATTTTAATACATAATAAATACTCCAAAATGTAATGCACTTAAATCTCTATTGCAAATGACTCTAAAATGATGACCACCAATGTATCCTTGTTTCTTGTACCTTATTGACCTAAGACAAAACATGCTTTAAAACGTCAACATAAAGTTGGTGAATTCACATGTTTAAATAATGTATAAAGTAGGACCGTAAGATTTCTAAGTGTATGATAAGTAACGAATACAGTATCACAAAAGTAATGATGATTCCCTAAGCTTATGACATTGAAGCTCAACATGTATGTGTACAAAAACTAATGTAAATAATGTGCCCGCGTAGATGTTCAACCCGCAACATCCAAATTGTTCTGACATGATATACATTCGTCGTTTTGGTACCTTCAAAACTAGTGAGCGCTACTCACCCGAACGGGGATGTCAATCCCAAATAGATCTATTCATAACATTCGCGCTTACAATCCAGTAATTAGAATTTCACGACTCACGGGCATAGTAGGTTGTAGCTACTTAGGCAAACTCGTAATTTTGTTTAAAGCGTACTTGCGTCCAAATGTAAAACAATGCATGTTTCTCACCCCAAAGTTGTAAATCATTGTAATTGTATAAAAGCGGGGCTATGAACTCACCTTAGTGAATGTATTTGATATATAAATCAAATATGAAAATCGTCACGTATAGTCCAAATGCAATCTAATTAAATATAGGTCGTATGAGTCCAATGTACTTTGAATAACTAACACAACATATAATTCTATATAGTTACATCACCACCGAACCGTGTTTGTTTAATTTATAAAATTAAACAATATAAATTTATACTTTGAAAAGTAAATGTCCATGTATTTGTATTTGTAAAAATAGTATACTTGTCCAACAATTGATTATTTGTTAAAAATACTTGATTTAATGTTTTTATTATTTATATAATGTCATCGTATAAATAGTTCAATCGTCTTGTAAAATAATATTTATAAAGTTAAAAACATGTATAAATATTATACAGGTGATACCACATCGTTTTGTAAAGTTTTTATTAAAAACGAACCAACACTATTCATGTCAGGAAATATTGCACAAGTATAAAAATAGTGCATAGGAAATCATATTTCTCTTGTTTTAACTCCGTTTTATATGTTTTTTATGTCCACGGTTTCGTATTAAGAAGATTTATTAAAATATTATATTTATGAAAATTTTCCTACTGATGAACAGTAACTTTCACTGTTTTTATAAATTATATAAAACTATTTTATATATTTAATTATCGTAATCTTGTAAAAATCATATCTCATTCGTTATAATTCGGTTTTTAGTGTTCTTTATATCCACGTCTTCGTAATTAAAAGTTCTATCCAAGTAAAATATTTTCCAAAAACTTTATGTTATGAACAGTAACTTATTTTTATAAAATTATTTTTATAAAACATTGATTATTGTAAATTCCATAACTCCTTCGTTAGAATTTGAATTTTCGAGTTCTTTATATGCTTACGATCCTCATAATATGTAGTATCTTAATAAAATATAAAATAATTATTATATTTTTCGAATTAAAACAGTAGGTTTTTATAAAATTTCATAAACTTGTTTTTATAAGTTTTTAACTTAAATAAATTTGCTACAAGTCCTCTAATTCATATAATAACACATCTTGTATATAAATCAAGTCCTTGAGTTTATGTCCATCATATATAGTCTAAAGTGTCCAAGAAAAATGTCCATCATGTTTATTTATTTATATACACTTTATAAATAAATAATTAACCATAACTTAAACAATAATTATATAAATTATCCATTGCTTGTAAATCCTTAAATAAAATATGTCCTTATGTTTTAAACATCATATTTACCATGAACAAGTATTTCTTGAGTTTATATAAACTTGATTTATTTTACAAGCATGTATAAAATATAACTAGGTGATGATTAACCATATAACAATTATATAAAATATGAAATGAATGATTTGAAGAGATTAGGGTTTATAAAAGACCTTAATATGATGAGGAATAATGCAAGCACGTATTGTAATCAAGTAATGTAAGCAAGTAGTGTGTATGCACTTGAAAATGTTTGATGTGATGCAATGTTTTTGAAAACCGTTACAGTCCAAGTAAAACATTTAACCTGGTTCTCTATAACCTTGGCTCTAGATACCAATATGTAACACCCCCAAATTGGATCGCAGCGGAATATGGGTCTGAGAGTGTTACTTCATAGATCAATAGCACAAGATCTGAGAACGACCTCTATATAAGTCGTTTAAAAATGATACATTAGATTTAATAAACTTGTTTGTTACAAAAGCACAAAGCTTAGCTTGTTCATCCTTGTAAATGTAAAAGATTTTAATACATAATAAATACTCCAAAATGTAATGCACTTAAACCTCTATTGCAAATAACTCCAAAATGATGACCACCAATGTATCCTTGTTTTTTGTACCTTATTGACCTAAGAAAAACATGCTTTAAAACGTTAACATAAAGTTGATGAATTCACATATTTAGATAATGTATAAAGTAGGACCAAAAGATTTCCAAGTGTATGATAAGTAACGAATACAATATCACAAAAGTAATCACGATTCCTTAAGCGCATGACACTGAAGCTCAACATGTATGTGTATGCAAACTAATTCAAATAAAGTGCCCGTGTAGATGTTCAACCCGCAACATCCAAATTGTTCCGACATGGTATACATTCGTCATTTCGGTACCTCCAAAACTAGTGAGCGCTACTCACCCGAATGGGGATGTCAATCCCAAATAGATCTATTCATAACATTCGCGCTTAGAATCCAGTAATTAACAGTTCATGATCCATGGGCATAGTGGGTTGTAGCTACTTAGGCAAACTCGTAATTTTGTTTAAAGTGTACTTGCGTCCAAATGTAAAACAATGCATGTTTCTCACCTCAAAGTTGTAAATCATTGTAATTGTATAAAAGCAGACCTATGAACCACCTCAGTGAATGTATTTGATATATAAATCAAATATGAAAATCGTCACGTATAGTACGAATGCAACCTAATTAAATATTGGTCGTATGAGTCCAATGTACTTTGAATAACTAACACAACATATAATTCTATATAGTTACATCACCACCTAAACGTGTTTGTTTAATTTATAAAATTAAACAATATAAATTTATACTTTGAAAAGTAAATGTCCATGTATTTGTATTTGTAAAAATAGTATACTTGTCCAACAATTGATTATTTGCTAAAAATATTTGAATTAATGTTTTTATTATTTATATAATGTCATCGTATAAATAATTCAATCATCTTGTAAAATAATATTTATAAAGTTAAAAACATGTATAAATATTATATAGGTGATACCACATCGTTTTGTAAAGTTTTTATTAAAAACGAACCAACACTATTCATGTCAGGAAATAGTGCACAAGTATAAAAATAGTGCATAGGAAATCATATTTCTCTTGTTTTAACTCCGTTTTATATGTTCTTTATGTCTACGATTTTGTATTAAGAAGATTTATCAAAGTATTATATTTATGAAAAAATTTCTACTGATGAACATTAACTTTTACTGTTTTTATAAATTATAAAAAACTATTTTTATAGATTTAATTATCGTAATCTTGTAAAAATCATATCTCATTCGTTATAATTTGATTTTTAGTGTTCTTTATATATACGTCTTCGTAATTAAATGTTCTATCTAAGTAAATTATTTTCCAAAAACTTTTTGTTATCAACAGTAACTTATTTTTATAAAACATTAATTATTGTAAACTTGTAAATATCATAACTTCTTCGTTATAATTCGGATTTTCGAGTTCTTTATATGCTTACGATCCTTATGAGATGTACTATTTTTTTAAAATACTTCCATATTTTATAATGTTTTGAATCAAAACAGATTGTGCGAACTGTTTTGGTTATACTCACACACACACACACACACACACACATATATATATATATATATATATATATATATATATATAATCTTATTTTATAAACTTTTTCACATGATAAATAATACAAGTCCTCTAATATGTTTAATACACTAACTTGTGCATATTTAAAGTCTTCTATATTGTGTCCATCATATTAAGTCCAAATTGTCCAAGAAAAGTGTCCAACATATTTATTTACTTATATAAGCTTTATAAATAAATAAATAACCTTAACTTTACAAATAATTATATAATTTATCCATTGCTTGTAAATCCTTGTTTAAAACATATCCTCATATTTTAAACATCATTTTAACCATGAACAAGTATTTGTTGAGTTTATATAAACTTGTAATATTTTATAAACATG
>BQNB010098329.1:0-15021 GCA_026074375.1 Tanacetum coccineum
GAGTCCTAGTTAAATATCCCGCGCGTCACATTAAATGTGTAGGGGTATATATAGATATTTTTCACTTAGAAAAATATCTGTTCTCATTTTCTAAATAAATATCTTTTCTTTTCTCTCATATCTCTCTCTTTAGAACAACTCACCTCTCTTTCTCATTTCTAGTTCATGATCCGTGGTTGATTCGTGTTATGAAGTGTTAATCGGGTTCCTACATATACTCACAGAACGACCACAATACCTAACTTGAAAACAAAATATAGCATGCCCATAAAACTTTTATATTTATTAAAAATAAAAGGTGTGGTCATGTATATTACTAAACAAAACAGAATCACACTATTCCAACAATTGTGGCATTTTTTCTTACACCGACGTAGCGTTTGATACGTTGTAATCAAAGTAAAAATGGAAACGAACGTTTATAGGTAGTAATGATTTATTCCAAGGACTGACCTATTCCACCAAAATCATTCCTTAGGGGTCCTTTACTTTTTTTTTTCATTCCATCTCGTAATGAAATTAAATTACATAAAACTTCATCATTAATAAACCACATTAAATAATATTTATCATCAATGGGGGTATTTTAATCATGTTTGGTTTATATGATAAGGCGTAATGAAATCGATAATAAAAAGACTAAAATACCCCATTGATGATTAAAATTATTTAATGTGGTTAATTAATGATGGTGTTTTATGTAATTTAATTCCATTACGAGATGAAATGAAAAAAAAGTAGGGGACCTCTAAGGAATGATTTTGGTGGAATAGGTAATCCTTTGAATAAATCATTACTACCTATAAACGTAAACAAACAAGATTTTTACATTCCATCCTAATAACCGTTTCCATTTCTACTTTGATTACAACGTACCAAATGCTACGTAACTGTAGTTCCATTCTTAAATTTTATCTCGCCTATGTCTCCTCAGAGTTGAACCCACAACCTCACCTCTTGCTTTATGAGCCACTTACATACGACTAGGCCAAAAAAAGGCATTTGGTTATAATAGAGTGTAAGACGAAATATATCTCTGATTACAAGGCTATTTTGTTAGCCTCACTATTTTAGTGAAGCTGGCGTTTACACGTGAATTGAACTAGACATGAACACTGCGTGTCACGCATGTGTTTATTATGTATACTAGAAATAGTTTATGTTTTCTTTTTGTATAAATACCTCACATGGCTCTCCATGATGGGTGTTGATAATATTTGTAACTTTCTCATTCTCTTTCAATCTAATCTTTTCTTTGTGTTTCCCAACCCTCTCTACTTTACGTTGGTCCTCGGACGAGGAAGCGTTACTTGCCGAGTGTTTCGTTGCGGTATCCGAGGATCGTAACGTCGGGTGGTCACAAGCGAAGGACACGTTTTGGATTTGGGTTATGAACGAATTCAATCGGAAAAATTTCCAAAAACGTACCAAGGATATGTTGACAAGCAAATTGACGACTTTGAACCATCATTGCTAAAAGTTCAACGCAATCTACAAAAGGTGCCATCGGTTGAAAAAAAGTGGCGAGAGTGAGGTTGATTTGATGGGCCGGGCTCGGGGCATGTACCAAGACGAGAATAGAAATTCACCGTTTAATCACGAAAAAGCTTGGGCGATTTTGCGACAACACGCAAAATGAGACGCACCCAAAGTTGCACCGGTTGATTTAACCAAAGACGAAACGGGCGATTTTCACGTAACGGTTAACACCGACGAGCTATTCGGTGCCGATCCAAGATTTCGTCCCCCCGGCAAACAACGCCCCGAAAAAAAAACCAAATCCGACACATCGACGAGCACCGGGGGAAGTCACTCATCCCAATTCGGTGAGTTTGTGTCTCACGAGCTTCGGCTCAAACAGGAGGCCGCCGAAAAGGCGTTTGAGGCGTGAAAAGACAAAAACGAGACGATTAAAAGTTTGAAGGAGTTGCGATTTCTCGCCCCTAGCACGAAGGATTTGTCGGACGACGACGCGTTTTGGATCTTGCGGAAAAAAAAATCAAATTAAAGCCAAGTTACGCGCTGAAACGCTGATGGAACCGAACAACAAAGACGACTCCAACGTGTAGTTTTTTTAATAAAATTCGAATATTTTAGTTTTAAGTTTGTGTAATTTTTTTATTTTATTTCCGGTTGTTATTTTTTCTTTTTAAGAATTGTTATTTCAATTTTTAATGAATGAAAATGAATTTATTTATTTTTAAAAGTAATGAAAAAAATAAAATAGTACCGTAGGTCTCAAAAAGTGGTGTTATTAAGTTATGGTTACCTGGGTCTTTTTAGATGTGAATGTGAAAAAACTGACGTGACGGCTCGTGTTACCAAAATTATGATACCTAGACCTCTAATCAGTCATTTACCGAGTCAGATATACAAAAATGTAGAAGAAGAATACAAACTCTAATTAACCAAGACTCAAACAATATCTTAACAGCATAACAACAACAACGACTTCATCCAATATTAACATCAACCAAATCCCAACGTCACATTATCAATCCAACAAATCCAAGACTAACCTAATTCCCATCTTCACATATAATTCCACCACTCCATCTCTTCCTCAATCATATCTAACTCGAAACTAAAAAGAAAAATTAAGATCTCAGATCTAGTATTCGTGTCTTATAATTCGAAAGGACGAGATGTGGGTTTAATAGTGTGGTTCATACCTAAGATCTTTCAAAGACCTTGAAGCTAATGATAAGCCTAAAAACGAAGGATCTTGGATTAGAGCCTTTTAGAAATAAAGATTATAGATTCGCGTACTGGTGTTTATGATTCGAAAGGACGAGATGTGGGTTTAATAGTGTGGTTCATACCAACTTATTATATATTTATATATATATACTATATTCCGGTTAAAACTACGTAGTTTTAACCGCTTTGCCACAATGCCTTTTTTTTGGGCTCTCATTTTGGGCAACATAAAAATTTTTTTTGCTCAGCACAAAATAGAAATTTTTTTAGGAATTTTTTTTACAAAAGAACTGATTTATTCAGATAAAAAAATACCACCAACATGAGCCCAACACATACGCCCATATAAAAAAAACTGTTAAACATGAAACCGAAAAAATAAACCCACACAAAATAAATAAAAAACAAAAACAAAAATAATGCCCCGCGCAATTTTGCTTGTTATACCTATATTTTGTTGCTGCTTATGATAAAATGGATAGGAGAAGATGGGGGCGGGTATGAAAGATATGTATCTTAACTGTGAGGCAAATTAGGGTAAACTGTATTATATACCCTCACATTTGGACTTTGTTTAATTGTGAAACGTGGATGGGTTGGTCAACAACAAAGACATGGGCCAAGTTTTCTTTAACAATGATGGGCTGCATGTGTTGGCTGGCTATTGGCTTTGGCTGAAATTTCTTTATGCCGAAATTGATAAGTGATAAGCTAGTTAATTACCGAATTTGAGAAAGCTGTATGGTTCAGTTATCTTGTTAATACGTCCTGAATCAATCTTATCAAATATTCCTTTTGTTAATCTTTAAGGTAGTGGAATATGCAAGCTTTCTTGGATATGAAACCTCGCATAGTATGATGAAGCAAACACCATTCTTTACCATGTAGCTTCATAAATTATTATGACAACAATCAAACTAAGATGAGAGAACAGTCTTGAAATTTATTTTTAAGTTTCAGTGATTCAATTTTATAACTATCAAGCAAATGATATATGAAGCTATAAAAATATAGTGTTGATAACATTAAGAAAGAAATTGTTAACATCTGAAATTTAGTTTGTTAAGTTTAATTTCTTCAACCAAGAGGAAGTGTGAAAAAAAAAAAGTGTAACACACTTTAATTTCGGACTTATAAATGTAGATATCGTTTACACATTTATAAGTATAAAAAACTTGACTAAATCTAGCATGCAGAATAGAATGTGTGCAGATCACATATACGTTAGGGTAGTACAGATTAGATAAAGTAGAAGTGTCTAAAATACTTGAAGCAATGATGGTGGTATGAGAAGTTTGCAAGGCAGCCATGGAGATCCATGAAGCAATTAAGAACTCTGCATGGTTTTTGTAGATCTTGTTGTCATCGTCTTCATCATGCATCGGTCCTTGTGACATTGCCAATCCATCGTTCACCCTTCCAAGTTCCAACTGAAAAGTTTGTAGTGAATTATACTTTCTAACAAAATTGACTATCTTTCGCTTTCTGAAGCTTGATCGAATATTGAGTGTGGGTTAGAATGCAAAAGTGAATACTTTGTACTTATATTATACTATATAATTAAAGAGTGAGATTGTTGCCCCGAGGATTTAAATGCAGTAGTCTACGCTATGCATTAAATGGAAAACCCGAACCCGGCTCTCAGCAAACCCGCGAAAACCCAAACCGTTGGTGAAATTACCCACTTTACTAGTTGCCCATATCCCACAAGTCTTTTCCCAAAACACACAGATCCACCGCTGCGTGTGATCCGGTATCATTCACCACCCCACAAATAAATTCCCCTTGGCCATTGAACAACAATTCTCCCATTTGCTCTCTCTCGCCTCACCACATCAATTACGAAGCTGCGGAATGAACAATCGGGTAGATTAATGGGTTTATAAGAGTAGGTTTCTAAATTTTTTTTAATGATTCAGTTTGGTTGTGTTAAAATTTGACGTGCTATTTGTTATGTTGGAATTTAATTGGGTTCTTTTTTTTGACATAAGCTGTTATCAACTCGAGCCTTATGTCTCGGACGACAGAAAGAAAAGGCAATTCATTATTTTCAAGATCATAACATCATTTGATATAGCAATCCGTCATATATTGCAATTTAGTTTTTCTTTTTAGATTTTTCGTGAGGCATCGGTTTTTTATGGGCTGCCAAATACCATCAAGAGGTATATGATTTTTTAATGGTTATGACTTTTTATAATTCATGTTGATTTTTGTGTAATTTCATTAGTCCACCCCATAACAAAGCTCAATGTTTTCTTCATTTGCAACGAGTAGGTGATTGGTAATTGAGAAGACATGGTGAAGGATATAGTTGCAGATATAAAACAAAAAACGGTGAGGTAATAATTTGATGTGCTTTGCACTAAACATCGTTAGATACATCATGTATTCGTTAATGCTCATTTTTTCTTTAGTATAAAGCAGAGAGATGGCTATGTGGACTAATGTTAATTCTGTGCTGTTTTAGCGACTAGATTTGATGTAATTTTTACTACAAATGGGAAGATACGATGACGTTTATTAGTGTAACAATGGGAGGAGTGGGGATTTGCTGCTTTGCCACAACCTTGACCTCACAAGAAAAGAATACAAAAGTATGTGTATTCGAAAATCAGATTGTTAGGTTGGATGAAGAACATAGTGGATGAGATGGCAACTTGGTATGTGGCGAATGTGTGGCTGCGCTATTATAAATGTACCGATGCAAATTATAGGTTGATTCTTAGACTTTTTAGACCTGAATGTTACAATTAATAAGTGTTAGTTTTTTAGAGTGCTTAATAATGTTTTTGCGAATAAGAGGTTTTTTAGGGTTTGGTGCTCTGCTTATGATCAGCGGGACTGCTCTGGGGTTCTGTGCTTATATTATTTTGAGTTAGCTATACGGATCAAGGAATTATGGTTTTTTGTGATGTCATTGTATAATCACATTCGTTGTGGATGTTAGGGGGATGTGGATGACAAAAACTACTAGTATTATTTGTTTCCTTCAAGTAAGCAAGTTTAAGTTCTGTTGAGTTTTTTTTCGTTATGTTTACCAAGCTTATTGGTGATAGTTTTTGACAATTTATATAGGGATTCCCCATTTAAACTCGTGATTTTATTTTTTAGTCTTTTGGTGAATACACAGGTCCTTTATGCGGAAGTTGTATGTGATTGACGTCTAGGGTATATGAGATTTTGATAGAGTGTGAATTAAATCACTGCAGCTTGATTGGCAGGTAAACAAAACAACTTTATTAGCAGGCTGAGCGCTTGAGAAGAACACATATGGATATATAACGTCAAGGATATCTGGTACCTCGTGGGTGCTTGGCAAAATAATGGAAGATAGCAGGTTTTGGTGACGGAGGGTGACAGTTATCTTTTCTGAAATCATAATGCTGTATTCCTATCTCACGGGGGACTTCTATGACGGAGGTAATGCGGCAGAGTTCTCCAATGGTTTTTTTATATTTTAGCTTATGGACTTTTGCCTTATGTATTTTAAAAATATTAAAAGACGCTTTCACAGTGCATTTAGACACTAATTAGAGTACTGTAAGGGCGGTTGTTGCTTTCGGTTTCTTATGACAACTCCATGGCATGTAAGACCATTGAATTATTTTAGCGCGAAAACCAGCCATTCCAAACTGACTTCCATATATTTTAAAAAGTCCACTAATACATGAGCAACATATGGCTAAATCTCAAATGTCATATTTCATTTTTGCAATATTTTAGTTCATTATATATTTTTTAATCACTTAACAAGATGAGATGAAAAATATCTAATTTGGCCACAAAGCCAGTTATCAGAGCACTATAACGCGCATCTACTACCGTTGCGAGTGCGTTGTTTATTAGAATAAATCAAAAATCTTAACGAATTTCTGTGTGTGTACAATGCAGGGCATTGTTTCTTAGACTTGGAAGCTAAAAAGATATTCAACATTTTGATGGTTCGGTGAGATTGCATAAGCTATTTAACATTAAGGATGATGTTGCTAAGAACATATGATTGTTTGGGGTTGCTTATAGAAGTCCTTACATGAGAACAACACGTTGTCAGGAGGCTATACTTCAGTTTAAGGAAGGGGCACCATTTCCTGTGTGTGTGTGTGTTTTTTAGTTGACTTTTTATGTGATCGACGTAACAGATGTTGTAAGTCTTTGATGTTGGGGAGTATGGTAGGTTGGCTAATTGAAGTTGCGTTTGGGATTTGCCAGTAACTTAAAGATTTTAGGTTGAATATTCAGTAAAAAAATGGCAATATAAGCTGTAGCGGACTCTACTGGTATGAGAACACTGCTCATAAAAGAACTATAGCCATATGAAATATTACATTACCTAGTAAAAGTTTGATCTTTATTGATTGTTTTTTGTTTAATTGCAGTTCACTCCAAAAACTAATGAAGAAACAAAAAAAAAGTCATTGATTCTATCTTAAATGCGATAATGATCTTGTATAGAGACGAAAATAATCACCAGTATTCTCAAAGAGGGAAAGCACAGACTGTACGGTGTGTGTGTCAAGTTCATTGTATTCTGATGGTTGTTTTAAGAGTGGTGGCGTATGGTACGTCTAGCATGTTGGAAAACAAGAACCAGATAGATATGGTACCGATGACAAAGCCTCTATTGCAGAGGTAAGTGTCCCTAGATGCTCGATTAATTTAATATTCTGTTCTTTTCAATTTACATGAAATAGAATAGAATAGCGGATATCTTTGTTTTGTTTGTTGTTTTGTAGGCTGGTTTGGTGAATTTTAAAGGATTGGATGCCCTCTTACCGCATCGAAATGAAATGAAAAACCTATACTATGTGTGGGTTAACGAAGTAAGACATCTTCCATTTGAGCGATTCTCTAAGTAATGTTTTAGAGAGATCCCGTTCTTTTTTGAAATAATATCTCCTTTTTCCAGTTCTTTTAGAAGTTTAAGAAGCTACGCGGAGGAGGAACCAAGTGTGGTTTATGGCTCTGTTTGTGAGGTTTCTATGTTTTGAAGCTCGTACCTTACACAAATGATAAAGTATGCTTTAGGTTGTATATGCACTGACTAAAATTGTGAATAGTGAAATTCTAATAACATCTATGGATCTTCGGTTGATATATAATTGTTTCAAAATGAACCTGAGTATTTAGAACTATGTGTATATAAGTTGAATTTTTGTTAAGCTGTTTGTGGTATTGTACAGTAGTCTTTGTATTCTTACCATTTTGACGTTTCAAGATGTATCTCGATTAAGTTTAATTGTTAGGTGTGTTTGGTTTATACAAGTTTTTAGGATTTTTGCAAGGAAAATCGTGTGTTTTTAGGTGAAGTCACACATCTTGCGTTAAAGAATGGAGAGGCAGGAGAGAAATCATTTTTAGAAAGAGTATAATACCAACGACCTTGAAAGAGTTTTGGGGGATAAAAAATAATTGCTAGGTTGCGCTATATGGATTACACTTAAGGTGTTATCACTATTTTAACGGTATTTTGCAATATAAATAGAAGTCGTAGGGAAAAAAAAAATTGCACATAAAATGCAGTTTTGAGGTTTGGTGTTTGGATCGCGGGCTATTGCATACCAGTTTCTGTTATTGTATTGAGCAGTTGTATGTTATGATATACATCATTTTTCTTTAATCCTGTTTGGCAGCTTCTGAGGATTTATGGTTGGCATTTTTTTTATTACACATTCAATGATTTGTTAAAGCAGCTCTATGTCGCAAATAAGGTTATCAACATTAATACTTGGTGGGTTTTTGTTCAGATCGACATAGGATAATATTGCTTTGTAAATTTTCGGCATCAGCTTCTGATTTGAAAAGTAATGTAGTGTAAATGTCATCGCACAGTGTATTAGTTTGTGCGTTGTACGAGTTTGAACGATTAATATTCTTCGATGTGTGTGGAAGGTGATGTAGCGGACTTTAAATGGAGTGGAGTAGATGGACCTCTCGCGACGTGATAATCATTTGGATGAAAAGTCATTGTTGATGCTGAGCAGCATTCCAGCAAATGGTTCCATAGAAAATTAATTAAAATTCATGTCGAGGATTTGTATAGAAAGTCAATATGAGGGTGTGTTAGATTATATTGTGGGCTTTGTTGTGTCTGTATTTGTTGTAAGTTGTTTTTAGAAAAAGAAAGAAAGGAAAAGGGAAAACACTCTAAACAATGAAAAAGACGGATCGTGATAGCATAGTGTAAAGAACTAATCACTCGTACTTAACTGATTGCAAACCTCAGTTTAGTTTTGTATTGGCTATACCACGGTTACTTTAAAACTCTTTTGAGATAATCCTTTAACTTTACAAGGCGATTGAAAGCTTACCCGGCCCATATTCCACTCGTGTGTGGTATGTTTCTGAAACTTGAAGATACATTACAGGTTGGACGTTATCGTTTTTACTCTTCTTTCCTTCTCAAATATGTTCACTTTCTTTTTAATATCTCAGAATTTATTGCTAATTCTGTTCAGATAGCAGCAAACCTGTTGAGAGAGGTGCTTTAGCTGAAGCTGCCTTAGCAGATACCAAAAACGTTTCAGAACGAGAGGTAAAAATTGTTTAACATCATTTTATTTTTTCTGAAATAGTCAAGTTAGTAATAAGCACAGGCATTTCTGATAACACGAAAGTCCTTTAAAATAATCAGATAAGCAAAAGCGCATAAAAATATAAGCCATCCCAAACACCACCATAAAAGGCAATGGTTGCGATTGTTTAAGTAAGTGCGTAGTTGCTTAGATTTAGAGTATTAAAGCATTTTTGAAGTGAGTGATATAGCATTATATTTAGAATACGCTTGGTTTCTGTTTTGCAGGTGCACACACTGGCCTTATCTAATTAGCGATTTTCAAATGTTGTGAAACGTCGAATAATAGTTCCACTAACACACTTTACTGTTTATAGATTGTGTCTTGGGGATAGACGCGCTGTACGATCTGAAATGCTGATTATTTGTGGTGTTGTTAGATTTATGGCAGGATAAACTCTAGCTTGATGATGAGATATACAATCATATTCGGTGGTCTGAATGGTAGAACTGCAGCGCGGTGGATTATGTCTAAGGTACATAGGCTTTGATGTGAGACCAAACTTAAGGGAAGAAACACACACAATCCACCACCTGTGAGCGGGAAATGAAATGAAGACGCTTTAAGGGTGTTGTTTTTGTTTGTGGGGTTGTGGTTCAATTCACTATGCTTTGGCTTTTCGTAATCTATTTATGCAAGACTGCAAGTTCTGTTCTCATGGTATTGAAAATGTTGGTTGGATGATTACTTATTTACATATTGCAGAGTTTACTGGGAAAGATGAAAGATTTGTGAAATACATCGATTGTGAGATTAAAGGGGACTCTTGAAGAGTTTGTCAATGCACGAGCAAAGAATATGGTTCTATTGTTGTTTAAATTTGGGAGAATTGGATTTGTGATCCATACGACCCTTCCATCATACATAATCTTAAATTAGCACACTCTTAACGTATGAACTCATGAGATGAAACCAAACTTAGCTACGTCGTTGCAATCAGGGGCGGACGCATGCCTAAGGTATGGGGGGCGGTGCCCTCCATGGCTAGACTAACGAGATGAAATTTTAGTGTATTTTTTGTTCAATATCGACCATTTTTTTAGAGTGCCCCCCGCTCAAAACTCAAATTGCCCCCCATTTACACATCAAAACCCAACATTCAACACTCTAAATCTTATAAATCATTCATAAAGCCTTATAAATCATTCATCTGTAAGTAACAATACTCAATTTATCATTTCGATCCTAGTTATTTTTGCCGTATTTTATTGTTATTATCAAAAAAAAAAAAAATTGCCCCCCACAATTGAATTTCCTGGTTCCGCCACTGACTATAAAGTTGGAAGTTTAGCCTGCGCTTCGCAGTGAAGCGCGGGCTAAAAACCTAGTTATATAATAAAAATGAAGGAAAAGAAATGAGATGGAAAGAGGAGTGGGTGATTATTCCTTTTGTCTTTTAGTGGTACCATAAAGAAACTCCATACACGTTTTCAACAAAACTTAACCCCCAATAATTCACTAAAAAACTTACTATATGGTCACTTCAGTTATAATTTATGTCATTTACTCCTCATCATCTACATGTTTAATTACATGGAATAGTTAATTACTAGAGCATTGTTACATCAAACAATTGAATAAAAAAGTTTGTATTGACATGTACATATAAAATTATAAATTAATAACGGTTGTCGTGATTTCCCCATAGTGAAGTGAGCTTGTAGTTCAACATATTCAGTCTCATGATTTAAAGCTGCTCCATAGAAGAACAAATGCAAGAACGAAGATGATTGTCACGCTCGGTGTCCACTTCACTGCGATAACCTGTGAAATATATAAGCTATAAGCTGTTTCTATTGACATTGTTGGCAAAGTTGTAGTCTTTATTTCATTTACCTCAAGAGTCTTGGATCCCCACACGGGGGAAGTACTTTTATGCGCTTTCGTCATCCTTTCCAGCAAGTCTAGTGATTATTAATAGATACATAAACAAAATCGACAACGTACGTATCCAATTTTGGCAACTGCTATATAGATTTACCTGCTTTTCTCCTCCTTTCAACAACTATAGACATTTGTTCGATATGAACATCTAGTTCAGCTTGTCTATGGTTATTAAGCTTTGATAAGTTTGCCTGAGTCCTTGCATCGACATATTGTCTTCTGATATTGCAAATAATATTATCTGTATAGTAAAATAGATTAATCGGTAACTTAAGAGGATCAAAATTTACGACATTCAAACATCACGGTTGTAAGGCTAGTTACCCAATTTGAGAAAGTTGTATGGTTCCGTAATCTGGTTTACAAGTTCTAGATCAATCTTTTCAAACTCCTTTTGCAAATCTTGAAGGTAATGAAATGCAAGCTTTCTTGGATACGAAACATCGCATAGCGTGATGAAGCAAACACCATTCTTTACCATGTAGCTTCGTTAATTAATCATAAATACAACAATTAAATTCACATTAGAGAATCGTCACTAAAATATTTTTCAGCTTCATATTTTTAGCTATTTAGGAAACAATCTACGACTTCATTTCAAGTGAATATTTGATTCACACTAGGTTAACATTCATAAATGCAAAGAACGATAAGACACTATAAGAATCTTGTTTTCTTAGAATAAGAAAGTTGTTCACATTTGAGATAGCGCAAAAAAAAGCACTTCATTTTGTAGAGAAAATTGTTACCCATAGATTATCCGAATAAGAGAAAACGTGAAAGGATAAATTGTAACGGAGTCATATATCACTACATTTTCTTAGGACGACGGAATTTAATTATCTCATTTTTGTTACCTTTATAAGCGCATACATTGTTTCTACAACTATAAGTGTGAAAAATCGTACTCCAATTTTAATATTTTTCGGATTATAAATGTAGATATCATTTACACGTTTATAAAGTATATATGAACAACTAGACTCAAAATATAGCATGAAGAATAAAGTGTGTGCTGATCACATCTATGCATGCTAGAGTATACATATCAAATAAACTAGAGGTCTGTAAGTGTGTAACATACTTGAAGCAATGATGGTGGAGGAAGATGGTGGTATTAGAAGTTGGCAAAGCATCGGCGGAGATCTCACGAAGCAAGAACTCTGCATGTTGCTTGTAGACCGTGTTGTCATCGTCGTCGTCATGGTATATCGGTCCTTGTGACAATGGCAATCCATCGTTCACCCTTCCAACTATTGTAAGCTTGACCATGTTCTCTTTTACTTTCGTGTTTGATATATTTGGTTTGGTAAGAAAACCGACTATATTTCGCTTTCAAAAGTTGAATATAAGTTGTGGGTTGAAATGTGAAACCAAAAGGTTTGGATTTATAAGGAAAATGAAGCAATGGAAATAAGATGGAAAGAGGAGTGGGTGATTATTCCTTTTGTCTTTTTGTGGTACCAAAAAGAAACCCATACACGTTTTCAACAAAACTTAACCCCCAAGAATTTCCAAAACATATAGGAAAAAACAACTACTAATTACTATTTTTAATTTTTTAATAATAACTCATCAAAGCATATTGGACTGTAAAGATTCCTTAGCCATCAAAATTTTCTATTGCTAAGTATTTAAAGCAAGATTATGCAACGATATAAGCATAACATTTACTTATTTACGTTTGCATAAAATTAAGTTAAAGTTATATGTATCAATGTATGTGAATGGTGTTGATGGTAGAAAGTGGGTATAAGAAATTACTATATATCCTATTAGAACTCAAATACGACGTCGTATTTGTTATGGCCCAAACATGCCTTCCATTGGGCTCCCAATTTAGGCCGGCACATTGGTTTTTTTTAAGTAGGCAATATAAAAATAAAAAAAATTGTTCCGCACAAAGTAGGAAAAAAAATTACAAACGTACTGACTTATTCAGATAAAAAAATACTTGCGACATGAGGCCAAAAAACTCCGCGACATGAGGCCCAACACATAAGCCCATATAAAAAAAACTATCAAACATGAGACATAAAAAATAAACCAGCACAAAAAAAAATACAAAAGTACATATTTTTTTCAGACAAAAAAATTCCCGCGACATGATCCCCAACACATACGCCCATATAAAAAAAACCCAACTATTAAACATGAGACCGAAAAAATAAACCCGCGCAAAATAATATTAAAAAAACCGACTATTATGATTTGTTTCTTTATGTAGGCAACATTAAAAAATATATTACTCGACGCCAAAAATAGGAATTTTTTTTACAAAATACTGATTTTTTCTAGGGTCACAATATTACCCGGGGACTTGAGGCACTAAAACATAAGCCCATATAAAAATTAACATTAACTTTTATAAAATTTTTCTTTCTTTATAGTAGGCAACTTATAAAATAAACTATTTGGTGCGTCGCTTAAATTAGGAATTTTGTTTTGGCTACTTATGCGCTAGTTTGAGGTAGGGTGCGATCGATAGATATCTGATGTTTTTTGGATACAAGTGTATGAAGTGGTCAACAAAATTCTAATAGACTAGCGATAAATAGTGTTATTTTTTTTACCTCCCGGTATTAACCAAAAAAAACTCAAACTAAACAGAGATAATGACGTCACATAATTCGCCCTTGGCGGAGTGGCAAATGAACCGATTACAAACAGCAAGAGCTTCACTGAAGTGTTTATTCGGGTTAAGTGACAATTAATTATCTTCTGGATTGCTGACCTGATGACCCAGAACTCTCTTACTGCCATAGATTAAAAACTAACAAACATTATTTTGATTTCGTTTCTTATGAAGTAAGCAACATAAAAAAAATAATGTTCTTCGCTCCGCGCACATGTATAATTAGGAATGTTTTTTTTTACAAAAATATAATGATTTATTCAAGATCAAAAAAAACTACTCGCTGGCCATAATGCCCGAACAATACAAGCCCATATAGAAAAAACTAGTCCCTCAAACATTGACGACTGTTCCGAAACAAGGATAAGTTAAGCCGCAACAAACTAGAAATAAAAAAAAATAAATATGATTAAACGCTCTACGGGTGAAACACTCGCGCCATAATGCCCAACACATACGCCCATATAAAAAAACTACTAAACATGAGACCGAAAAAATAAAGCCGCACAAAATAAATAAAAAAATAAAAATAACGCTCCGCAGCAATGCGGGCAATCATGCTTGTTGCAAATCATATCTCACTTTTCAGCTTGTCTCTGCCAGTTTGAAAACTAACTCAAGTAAAGCAGGCCCATTGGGTTTTGGTCCATGACCTTTATTGAGTCATCATACCAGTTAGAAGCCTAGTAAAGACTTTTTATAGAACTTAGAAAATTCAACACGAGGTTGGGTTCGGTCAAGCTCACAACTATATAGTAATGTGTTTCTTTCAGCGTTTTTTATGTTCTAACTTTTGTGCAACTAGAAATTTAGAATGCGGCTACACCATGCTTATCAGGCTTACGAGGCTTGAGCTTTTAAAATAAGGTTCGCTTGCCACACAGGCTTATAAAAGTTTTTATAAGTCATAAGATCCATAAGCACAAGCTCATACCAAATGGCTTATAGACGCTTATAACAAGTCAAATTATTTAAATATCTTTCAAAATATAGTAAATTATGAAATATATCTCAATTTAATTTGATGTTTTTATGTTATTTTATATTAAAATAATTCGCCAAACAACTTTATAAAATATATAAACTTCAGCTTTCGGCTTATAATATAAACTTTAGCCTCAGCCTCAGCCTCAGCTTCACCTCGGCTCCAGCCCATTACGCCAAGCATACTGTATTTTTGGGTGAAAAGGTTTACACGTTGCTTTTACATAAAATTCCTGCCCATAT
>BQNB010098330.1:3918-25179 GCA_026074375.1 Tanacetum coccineum
GCCAAATCAAATTAAGGAGTGTTTGGGTTAACTCTTAGGATTTTATGGTTAGGTCGAGTTAATCGTTACTTCTCATTTGTTGCATATAGACACGCACTAGACACAAACCTAAAATATTAATACAAGTAAAATGCAATTGAAATGTGATCTTGGTTCTCTCATTCTAGGTGACAATGCCTCGAAAATCATCTGAAGACTACAAAAATATAAGATACTATATCCCTAAAATCTCACATGAATTCCGTACTCCAATAAGAGAATAACTAATGAACCTTGAAGAACGCTATATCCTTGAGGGTCAGGTGGTTTTTGAAAATTTTGCGGACCTAAACTATGTTCGGTCTTTGTGTCATTTTGTTGAGTTCGAATGTCTCCTTGAAATCAATGAACAAATATGTCCTCGCTTCATACTCGAGTTCTATAGTCAATATCAAATCAATTATTCTGACAAAGGTCAAATGTTTGTTGAATTTGTGATTCAAAATCAACTCTTCTCATACTCTCTTGAAAATTTTGCTCAAATTCTTGACATTCCTTGTGAAGGCGCGTGTGTCTTTACCAATAAATGAAGACTTGATGAGTTGGCATATGGTATCCCTTCGGATGGTCCATATCAAACCAACCTTCCTTCCATTGAGGATATCATTTTGTCTATTTGAATTGATCAATAAGGTCAAGTCCGTCGCATCCGTCATGAAGAAGAGATTAATGTTCTTGAATATTCAAATTCTCACTCGTGAAATCGTGTCAACTTTAAGCCTTTAGAGGAAATCATTCGGGAAAACGTCTTCTGTCTGGGGGGGGGGGGGGGATTATGTTCCCCGCATGTCTTTATTTTATGCTTTATTATGTTGTACACTTTGAGAAATTCAATCTCGCCTATTACATGGCAAAACGAATGGAGTGGGTCACTAAGCATGCTAGGTTAATTCTACCCTATGGTATGTTATTAACCCGTTTGTTTAAATTCATCATGAGTGAATATCTCGAGTTATACAATGAGTCTTATGTCTTGTACGATCATGTCATGAATCATCTTGCCGCCCAACTAGAGCGAAAGACTAGAAAGGATTGTGGCATGAGAAGTGGTCGTCATTCTACTTCCTCCTCCACCTTTGATCAACCATCCTCATCTCATCTCAACAATGATGATGACGATGATGATGGAAATGATGAAGGGACCTCGCATGCAAGTACTCCTTCCCCCATTCGTTATGTCAATTTGTTGAATAAAGGAAGTTTCCTTAAAGTTTTCAAAACCCACCTAACATTGACCCCGACTTGGAACCACTTTACACCGTCTCAAACCAAAATCATCAACCGTCAAGTCCAAATCCGAGATGAGCATCATGGTGGAGTAAGGTCGATCGGAAAAAGTCTCATAAAGTTGTGGAGGAACATGAAAAAGTGAGCCATAAGGCAAATCACTTTATGACATTATTATCTATATTATTTTCTAATCTATTATGCTTGGGTATTTAAACTTATGCTACTTAATAGTAACTTAGTACGAAGTATGGGCAACATTACTTGCCTTGGATGATCATTCTATTTTATCATCCTAAACCCATGCTCGCATGCACCTTGATACATTTTGGTTATGTTTAAAATATCATGCATGCTTATGAACTTGTCAATTTGCCTATATATACGCTTTCTTGATTGAATTTAGGATGCTTAGTCTTATACCCTTGATTGTTATGAAATAGATGATTAATGATGAAATAGAATTGAATGCAAAAATAGGGAAATGTTTCTGTAAGGGCATTTACAGAATAAATTCAGGAGAAAAAAACTAGGCTAGAAGAAAAATTTCATGTCTCCAGAAAATGGCCCCTTTAAATACTGGGCGGCCCCCTAATATATATGGGACCGCCACATACTTACAGGACCGCCATTAGAAGTCATGGAAATTTTACTGTGACTCCTGATTTTCTATGCAATTGACTAGTCTTTCTTAGACCCAACTAAAACTTTTGCATATTGCTAAATAACTTTTGGAATGTATTTCCTTAACTCCTATGATTTTCTATTTTAATCACTTGCTTTCAAATTAAATAAGCCTTCTTCTTATAATCATTATCTTCCTCAACCAAACTCTACCATGAACTCCACCAAAGCTTCTTCCTTTAATCCTTCCAAGAAAATCAAACTAACCATAATCCCTCCTAGACAACTATTTGTCAACATCTCTAGTGATGAAGATGTCACCACCACACCTTCTCCTATAACAACTTATTCATCTCCAACTCCTCCAAATGCACCATCTAAAACTCCATCAAACAATGACACCTCAACTAGACATGATGACACACCTTCTTCCTTTCAATCAAAACTTCAAATTTCACCACCTTCCTCTAATGAACTAACTTCTCCTCAACCCTTGAACCCTTTGCTTAACAACATCTTCGATGTTCCTCCTAGACCTTTAAGCCCTCAACCACTTCAAAGTCATCCTTCTTTAGATATCACTCTCTCACTATCACCTTTTGAAAACCTTGAACCACCATCTCCACCACAACCTCAACCACCTATCATGAGCTATCCTCTTTTCTACAACTATCATAACTATCATAGGTCAACTTGCATTTGTTGTTCTCATAACCGAAACCTCTTCTTAACCTTAAGAGATGAGATAAACATCATGTTTGCTCATCTTGAGTATCTTCTCACTACCGCAATCACCTCTCATTTTCCACCACCACCTTGAAATGTTTTCAAAAACTCTCATAAATGTGTCACCCCAAATCTTTTGCTCAAAAGTCATCCTCTATGAATCATGAATCATCTAGGACTTAATCTCTTGTAGTGTAATTTATGAATTTATGTTTTCTTGCTTATCTTAGCTCTATTTGCATGTTGTATGAGTTAATTACTTGTGTTTATTTTTGTATGAGTTTCTTACATATGGAATGAAACTCCTTATGGGTGACTTAATCTAAAATTTCTATGTTTTAAGATATTTGTCTTGCACTTGTACTTCTAACTTTGTTTTGTAGCAAACAATTTTCGTAAGAACGATCCCTTGGTGCCCCAAAACGAGGGGGAGCTCACATCAAGGGGGAGTCTTGATATCGTCGATTTCTTTCTCTTCTTAACAAATTCGACGATCATTCTTTTTGAATTCGACAAAAAGGGGGAAAATGGCACAAAACTCATTTAATAATACGAATTTTTTAATTTTATTTAAAACGAGTTTATATTTTATCATCATCAAAAAGGGGGAGATTGTTAATACAAATACTGTCTAAAAATGTTATTTATATTTTTTGACCTCTCATTGTTTTGATAATTTTTATTATATTTATAATTATATTATTATTTATAATATACTAATTAATATATTAATTACAGATTTTTATTTATATAAATTTTATAATTTTTTTATAATTTTTTTATAAATTTTATTTAATATTTATATTTTATATCATATTATCTATTTTTTTTACTTTGAAGATATTATTTATTATTAATATTTTATTTATCAACTAATTTTTCTATTAAATATTTTATAATTTTTTATTAATTTAATTAATTCTTTTTTATTATATTTTTTTTGTTTTTATTATTAATTTTATTTTTATTTTTTATTTATTTATAATTTAATTAAATTTTTTATTTAATATTTTATATTTTTCCATTGAAATATTTTTTTTTACATCATATAATCCATTTATTTTTTTCTTTTTTTTTATATTATTTATATTTTTTTTCTGTTTTTTTTTTTATAAATATAATTTTTTTTTTAATTTATATATTAATTTTATTATTATTTTATACAAATTTTATGATATTTTTTAATAACAAAATGTAAAAACGTTTACAATAAAAATAAGCGTTCACAAATTATTAAGTGTAAAATTCCATTTCTAAGATTTGTGATCACTTAAGGTATGGACAAACAAAATCATTAAGCATGATTAGTGATCAAGAAAATATTTTTCTCTTAATCCTCACTTTTAACTCTACAGAAGTATTTTATTAAAAAATACATTTACAAAAAATATTTTCCTAATTAAAGAAAAAGTTTTTATTAAAACTTAAAATTTGAATTTCAATTTTCCCCCCAAAAATGGAAGGTTCTATAACAGTTACAACCTTCACCACAAAAAGACAAAAAATATTGAGTCGAAAGTTTTATAGGCGGCCCCCTTATAGGCCTGGTGGCCCCCATATATATCTGGGAACGCCCAAAGATGACCGTTAGGATTTCCTGTCTATAAATACTGCTCTATTCCCAACAGAAAAATATTCCTCTTTGCACAAAATTTTTCAGTCTTCTCTCTCTCTAAAACTTCTTTCTCTCACTAAAACTCTTGACCACTAATATATTTAGATCTTGTTTCAAGTGATCTAATCTTATCTTCTTCATCTCATCTCTCTTCTCTATCAAGTGCAAGAGAAGAACACTTGTATTCTTCAAGAAACAAAGTGTTGATTAGTGATCTATCCTCTCTTCTTCTAAGTTCCAAACCTCCATTGTATTTATCTTGTATGTTTGTGTGATTCGAATATTATGTAGATCTGATAGTGTAGATCTTGTGAGTGTGTATATCTTGTGAAGTGGTAGATTGGTTCTAGCTAAGATTAGGACTCGACATCTAGCTTAGTGTCGGGAAAAATAAACGTAAGCGATCGTGTTGGGTAAGTCGGTTTTTCTCCGCCTAAAGATAGCTTGTTAACATAGTGAAATCTCGAGTCGGATACTCGGGGTATGGAGTAGGGCGAAGAGGTGCATCGTAGCCGAACCACTATAAAATCTTGGTGTCTTGGTTTGGTTGTTTATTTCCTTATCTCTTTACATTATTGGTATGTGTTTAATTACACATACCTTTTACCTTTAAAAACAAGTTAAAATAACCAAAAACGGACTTAAAATGCCAAATATATGCTTGTTTTGCTAATTGTGTTGTGCAGGAACGGATATCTAAGAAAAGGACGAAAAACGAAGCCAAAACGACAAAACCGAGCACGGAATGGAAAAGCTTGAAAAAGACAAAGTCAAATCGAAGCCAAAGTCAAAAAGTCAACACAGTCAAAGTCAACCCCGAAAAAGTCAATGCTCAAAACCGAAGCCGACAATGAAGAAATGTTAAATGGGCCCACCCGTACCCATCTAATGGGCCGGGTCAGCCCATTTAAACATTATATGAAGACTAAATAAGCCTTATAAGCTTTAAAAGCCCATTTCCCCTTCTATATCAAAACAGGCCCAACCTGCCAATTCATAAGCCCAAACTACTTAACCCCCGTTAAACCATTATACCCTAACCCCTATCCTGTTAAGTCCACAAGGACTGTATGTGTAATAACATAAATAACAACGGAGGGCTTAATTTGCCATTATCCCTAAAACTTTTATACCACATGGGACTTTCGGTGTAATAATATGTTACAATTCGGGGGACCAATTGTGTCACTTTGCCAAACCCTCACCCCGTTTTTAAAAGCACTGTATATCTTTTTCAACCCATTCCCGCCAAAAACAAAACCCTCCTATCCTGTCACTCTCACCTCGAAACCCACCTCACTCCCCAACAAAACCATCACCCTCCTCTACCCAGTCAACCCTTACCCCACCCCCACATGGCATAAGCATCCAGGTTGGCAATCCTAGGGGTTTTAACTGGAGGATTGAAATCAAAGGCTAGGATTCAAGTGAGGGTGACCAAGAATTGATGGAGGGCTAAGATTAAGTTTTGAAGCCTCTCAGCTAAGAAGCACAAAAAACACAAGTTTAAAGACACCCTTGGCAGCATATAAAAAGAAGAAGAGAGATGAACAGTAGAAGCTAGCTAGATGTAGGAGTAGTGTAATTTTTAGAGTAGTTTAATCTTAATGTTTTTAAAGTTTTATTTAAAATTCTGTTGTTTTAACTTTTAAGCCGTGTGAACTTTTTCTGTTGGAATGGAATTTAAGTTTATGCGAAAATTTGTCTTTTGAATGCTTAAACTGATTATTTGATTTGCTTGTTCCTAGTGCTTATTGCTCTTTCAAATATGCTTAAAGTTACCAGAGTAAGCTAATGATCATCTGGTATTAGGTTTTTGTTCTTTAGATTTCAGTTAAAATTGCTTTTAAGACATTAAGGCGGGTGTATTGTTTTTGGCACGAATGGTGCCAAAACGGTCAAATGCGTTTAAAAAAACCATTTGGGTCATGTTGTTAACATTTCAAAAGTATTTTAGAGTTGTTTTAATCTATTTCTCAGAGTATTAAAGTTTTAAAATTTGTTTTTAAAGTTTTTCTTAAATGGTCTCTTAAACCAAGATCTCAAGACAAGTTTCAACAAGCTTATTGGATTAAGCTTGTTTTTGACTGTCTTTGAGTCTTTTCTGTGCTTTGTTCAGTGTCTAACTCAACAGCTTGGACTTTCAAAGTTTACCTTTGTTTCTTCTCAAATCTGTCAAGGTTTGGGTGTTTGTTGCCTTTGTATGCCAAAATGTCTCTTTCAACCCCCTTTATTAGAAGCTAAAAGTCCTTTGTAGCCTATGAAATTTGGGGCACAAGCTTATTTTAAGCTACTCTAAGTCTGATTTAAGTTGGATTTCATTTTTAAGCTTATTAGCCAGCTTATTCATAAGCTGGCTTTGTGACTGTTGAAACTAGCTAGATAGTGCCCTGGTGCTAGCACCCATTTTCTTAGCCCATTTTCCTTAGCTTCCTTTAGTTAGACTAGGTTATCCTTTAGCTTTTCTGAATAGCCCATAAGCTAGGCTACAAGCTTCTATAAGCCTTTAGCCTTAAAGACCCCTTTTTAGTGCTTATTTTTAAGCCCAAAGAGGTGCTTTTGACTAATTGGCCTGCAGGTTTGGACCCATAGCTTATTTAGCATCTTTGGTTTTTCTGTCTGTTCCTAGTGCTTATTTTTTGATTAGGTTAGCTTATTAGGTGTTAGACTTCCTATGCCTTAGCTTATTTTAAGTCTCCCTTAGCTTAAGTGTGCTTAAAATTGCTTATCAGTTAGCCTTTTCCCATTAGGACTTAGGTTTAAAGTAGAATAGCCTGCCCTTGATTTGCTTATCTTTCTTGCTTGTTTGCTTATTCCATTATGCTTAATTCTGTTTGCTTTAGGCTTATTTAGTTTAGATACTAATCTGTTTTGTTTATTACTTTGTTGCTTAAGCTTATCTTGCTCCTTAACAAACCTAGCAGATTCACTATAGCAGTACTAACTCTTAAGTTAGTACTGCTGAGAGTTTAAGCCAATTTCTGGCTTATTGGGCTTATTCATTTGCTTATTTTTTTTGTTCCTATTAGTTCATTATGATTGTGTATTAAGTTGTGTCTGCCCATTTTCCCACTATCTATGCTTATTTGTTCATAAGAGTTAAAGGAAAAAGCCACTTGTGCCTTAAAGCTTATTTAAGCTTCTGTCCAAACAAAAAGCTCTTTTTCCAGCTTATTTATAAGCATTCTCAAAAAGTTGTAGTTATGAAAAATAATAAGCTCAATGTGTTTAACAAGTTTGGTTAAAAAGTTTTTGTGAAAAAAAAAGAGAGGAGACAAGGGGAAACCCGGGTGAGCAAGACTCGAACCCGGGTCTCAAAAACCCATCTTACACCCTCTTTTTTTATTAACAAAGTTCATTACCGCTGTGCACTTGGGACTTTCTACGTTAGAGTCCCCAATGTGGTTTAGGTTTTTAACCCTTTTGGCCCTTAAAAGCTTATAAGGCTGTTTCCAGCTTATTTCGGGCTTATTTATTAAAAAAACGAATTTTGGGTTTCTTATTTTTCTTAGGTAGAATTTTAGGTCTAGTATTTTAGGTAAATTTTTCAGAATTTTTAAAAATAGTTTAGTATTTTTTATAATTTAATTTCGTTATAAGTTTTAAAAATTCATAAAAAATATAAAAATTATCAAAAAAAATATTTTTCTTTTTTAGAAAATTTTCTTTAGTCATATACTACGTAGGAAAAATAGAAAAACTTTCGTAGGGTTAATTTTTCAATCTTTTGATTTTTAAAGAACGGGTCTCGGGTACGGAACTTGACTTGACTCGTTTTTGGGTCAAACGACCTCCGTTTTCAGTCTAGTCTTTTTCATTCTTCGTTATTAGTCCCCTAGAGTAGTTTAGAAGTAAAAATTTCTTTGTAGGGTTAATTTTTAAGATTTTAGGTTTTGGACCCCTTGTTCGGGATTCGTGCTCTCGTTTTTCAGCTTAATTTCATAATTTTTAGGTTTTACTTAATCGTTTTTGTTTGTTATTGTTTAACTTAGCTTTCCACACTCTCAAATCATTTCTCTCATTCAAACTCCAATCTTTCGACTGTATCGATTCTCCAGTCCAGCCTCGTTGGGGATAAACGACCCGGGAACATTCTATACTACTTCCCGGTTTTATTGATTTGTGTTCTTAGATTATACTTAATATATATATTTTATATTGTATTATATATATATATATATTATATATATATATAAGAGGTGTAGTTTAGCTCCAATCAATTTTTGGCGCCGTTGCCGGGGAGGCTGTGAAGCCGATTATCGTTCAGTTTGTCAAGAAGTGTTTGAATCTGTGAATATTATCATATAAAAAAAAAAACCAAAAAGTACAAAAATATTTTCATTTTCTTTTTAGTATAATTATCATTTAAAGAAAAACTAAAAAAAAAATATCAAAATCAAAAATATAAAAACATTATCCTTAATTATCAATAAAAATCATCATCAATATAATGCTTTCACCTGAAGCATTATCATAATAAGTTCCCGAACAAAAGATTTAAAACTTGCCTTTGTGTCACTTGTGAAATACGGCTCACCTTTAATTGATAAACAAACTATAAGAGGGGTATAAGGAGGGTTGTTCCTAGGAACTACGACCCGAAAGGAGAAGGTTTTTAATAGCTTCGCGCTTTCCCGCTCCTCCGCTCCTTTGTGCGTTTGTCTTTTAAAGAGCTACCGTGTGAACATAGGTTGATTATTGGTTATAAGTTGTCTTAATCTCATTTTGTCCGTTAATAAAATATGTTGCTTAAAAAAACTCGAAAAACCAAAAATAATCTTCTTTTTCTTATTTATCCATTTAATTTTTTTTCTTAACCCTCAATTATTTAATTCTATATGCATACCTCGATCGTCGTTTCGAATCACCTTTTACGCAGATTAAAGAGTGTTCATCTTGTGGAAATTTGCACACCAGTAGACTGTGGTTGTCCAAAAGGGAGTCTTGAAGACAGATTCTTTGTTCCCATACCCGGACTTGTTCTCATACGACCCACCCCACCTTTAAAATTGAAAAAAATTTTGATCCTCGATTGTGGAGACCCGGTTCATGCGTCTATATTGTCGAACAATGTGCTCTAAACGAATGGCATTGGAAAGGAAGTTTTTTCAAGGACTTCCAACACTCACTTCCAGTCATCCAATGACGATCTATACTTTGTTAATCAAAGTAAGGCCATTCATTGTCAACAAGGCCCCTTAAGTGTAAATTCTTACAAAGTCATCCACAAATTAACTCACAATTGTTGTTCGAGTTTTGATGATTTCGTTAGAACGGATAATCTTTTGTCAACGATGCACATGTAAGTCTTGTGGGAAAGGTGCTCATTTATGGTTACAATTGTCCACTGCCCCCCCCCCCCCCCCCCCCCCCCATAATTCCGATTATCTTTGAATCCGGACCATGCTACAATCATAACTTAATGAGATCCCATCAAAATTTGCCAAGGTTCTGCAACAACATGTCTTTTTGGTACGTTGCCAACCCACGGTGGTTGTAACAATGAATATGATGGAGTTTGTTTTTATTGTACTATTGGAAATGGAACACCAATCACTTTTTCATCTCAGTACTCTTCTAACGACTCTCCAAGTTTTGCAAACCACCCTTCACAAAATTTTCAGCAACAATATTCTTGTTGTGAAAATTGCGGGGGGACCCTCAAGGAAACTACCATGTCAACCAATGACATGAAGACTATTATCATAAGCAAAATTCTTGCTATGATTCTAATTCTTTTTTGGTTTTTGACAATTTCACCCCCGCAATATACCGTCAATCATTCCAATCTTCAATTCCCATAAATGAGCTTCTTATTCACAAAATGAGTTTTTCAATTCCCCAAAAATGGGAGCTTCTCATATTATTAGGTAATAAGCTTATGGTACAAATCGACAAACTCTTATGTGATATGGTTGGTCAAGCTATACAAAAAAAGGAAGAAGAAAGGCGAGAATTGCGGAAGAGCAATGCGGCTAAGATCATATTGGAAAGATTCTATTTGGCTATGATGATGACCCCAACACACGGTGTCGAATGACGAAGACAATACCATTGCAATCACACCCGTTTCACCAATCGAGGAACCCGATAACTCTCTAAGTATGGGGGACGAGCATCTTGACACTATTCCGGAAACGGAATCGGACGAATTCATAAAGTCTAGTGTTGAGAACCTTGTCCCAATCCCAAGTGAGTCCGAGGGTATTCCTGACAATGTGTGTGATGTGCCTCGTTGTAACAATCCTACCTCTCTTGAAGCTTTCAAAGAACATTCTGAGACTATCATCGATTACAACGATGATTCTACTTCGAGTGATGACGATTCTTATGAGAACATCGATTATGTCGATGCATTATCTCCCGAAGTTGAGATCGTCAGCTTAGAGGTGGTGGAGATTGTTAATCCGGAAGTTGGAAGGATTGATGATGACATTCTTTTAACAATCAAAGACGATATCCTTCGTGAAAAATTGTTGAATGTCAATCTTCTTATTGCTAAGATCGATTCATTAAGAGATAATCCTACTCCATCTTCCGAAGTTGTGATCAAGTCTACCTCCACATTTCCTAATCTTTTCTTGGAGGAGACTAACACCTTTGATAATTCTATTCCCGAATCTGAAACTTTTCGCTTTAATCTAGAAGAGATTAGTAGTGGCAGTCCCACTACTCATTCTGAGTTATCTCTTCCTGATTATAAAGCTTTCTACGTTGATAACGATCATTTTAAAGAGAAGAGTAGTGGCAGTACCACTACTCATGTTGATTTTTCTCAATATGATTCGTTTATCTTTGATCTTTCGAATGATCAGTTTCCTCCTGCCGATAGGAGTGACTTTAATCATGAGGAGTTCGCCGATGAACTCACTCACATCATGTCTCTCCCGGAACTTGAATGTTTCAAATTTAAGATTGAGCCCGATCCGGGAGATTTGACTTCTATTGACCTCGGGATTCGTAAGAATGTGTCTACAACTAATGTGAATGTACCATTAGAGGATGACCAATCTTCTCTCTTCGCTTATGTTGTATGGATCTTTCTTGCTTTTCTCACGTATCCCGTTGTCCCTCCATATCTTCTCTCCACCAGGAATGAAGATACCATTTTTGATCCCGGCATTTCAATGTATCATTCTTTTATGCCGGATGTATCTCATCGGAGTGGAACTTTCATGAAATTCAATGTTTATCCAAACCACTTGAATGAAAGTCCGATGATGATTTTATCTTCCACTTGCTTCCCCATGGACGTCATTGATATGGCTTGTGAAGAATACTCTCAAAGAAGTTCTTGGATTCTCAAAATGTGATCTCGAGTTGCAATCCTACTCCTTACTTGATCAATCGTTTCTACTTCATCTCCGACTTTAATCCATTCGGGGTCAGTGATGTTCTCCTTTTCAAAGAGCCGACTCTTTTCTTGCTATAGTGGATTATCCAACATCACCGGAAGTTTGATTCCAACGTATTATGACCCTGATGGGGGCATTTTCTCTCGTTAGCAATCACTTAATAGTGATCCTTCACCAACTTTGATCCAAGGGAAATTATTGCCAGAAATCAGAAAAGATCTTAAAATGTGTGAAGCAAAATCAATGAAAAATCTTCAGTTAATGAGCCCCCTGAGGTTTGAAACTCAAGGACTTGCCACCCTCATTTAGAATATTCTTTTTGATAGGTAACGACATGTTGCCCTTCTAATTGCAAAAGATTAAAGAATGAGGAAAAGGCGCACTCTGTATCGAGGTTCTTAATGTCCTACAGCGAGCCATCGCTTGGAACTTTTAGATATAAGGGTATCGACCAGAGTTTTGTACCATTAAAATTCTCATGAAGAGGACTTCGAAACCAACGGTTCAACTTCAAAGGCGGGTAAATCCGAAATCCAGACGTTATCAAAATAAGGGTTGGAATAACTTCTTGACGCGGTTTATTTATCAGATCTCTGACAGTCCATGGGTAGGCCCGGTGCACTGTGTACAAAAAAGGGTGGCATGACGTCGTAAAAAATTTGTTGAAAAATGATTTAATACTTACTCGATTGGTCACAGGATGGAGAGTATGCATTGACTATAGGAAGTTGAATGAAGCAACCTGAAAGGACCATTTTCCACTTCCCTTCATGGATCAAATGCTCAAAAGACTCACGGGAAATTAATACTATTGTTTCCTCGATGGCTTCTCGGGTTATTTTCAGATTCCCATAGACCCGAAGGACCAAGAAAAGACAACATTTACTTGCCCATACGGAACGTTTGCCTATCGCTGCATGCCTTTTGGGCTATGCAATGCACCTGGCACGTTTCAACGATGTATGTTGGCTATATGCCTGACATGATTGAAATATACAATGGAAGTGTCTATGGATGGACTTTTCAGTCTTCGGGGATTTTCTTTCTCTACTCGCTATCCCATTTGGAAAAAATGTTAAAAACGGTGTAAGACACCAATTTGGCCTTAAAATGGGAGATAAAAGCCATTTTATGGTGAATGAAGGCATTGTTCTTGGGACACAAAATCTCAAGTCGGGAATTACAGGACGTACGTGCTAAAGTTGACGTTATCGCCATGCTCCACTCACCCGACTACTGTTGAAAAGGTGTCGTCATAAGTTTTCTTGGGCACGCCGGTTTTTAATGTTGCATCTTTCTTGAAATTCTTTAACTTTAACACTTTGACACTTCTAGAAAGATGTGTGGTATCAGAGTAGCGGAAGTCTTGAAACATGTACTTGAGCTTTCATGATGACTTTATGTTTGTCGGTCGGGTATGAGCATGTGGTTATGGATCTTGTGAGCCAGCTGGAATCAGGAACCTCCACCACCATTTTACATAGCCTGCATAAAACAGTTAGCCAAAAAAACAGGGGGCGGAATATGGCTTTTCTTCATCCAGGTTTGGTTGGAGAAAAACCATCGGATCCGTGAGGATCGACCTGTGATCAGATAGATTCAATTTAAGAAGAATCTTCTTGACAGGATTTCCAGCTGAAGTATTGAATCTTTCTAACACATAAGTATTAGATTCATCGTACTCAGCATGTTCTCATTATCGGAACGTCTCAAAGCAGACAGCACGATAAGAGTGAACCAGTGAGTTACTATCTCACCGATTGATATAGAAAATTGATTTGAAAATCAATCGGTGTATCACTTACAAAATTGTTTTTGTGACACACCGAGAGTGTTTATCATTTCAAAAATTCACTAACAACCGTTGATCCATTTCCTGGAACAAGTTTGATTCTTATAGAATCGCACCATCATTTCTTTCCAGTTGTCACAAGTTTGATTCATAAAGAATCGCACAAGTTACCTACCATGAGCTTGTTTGATGTTGACTCAAGCAGGATTTCCATCTTCATTGTGAATGAATTCACTCTGATGTTCTGGCAAAATCACAAGGATAATGCGAAGGACTCTTAAGATGTATCTTGTAATTCACATTGTGTGACTTAGCAAGGATAATTTGACAAGTGTCCTAATGAGATTTATGGATGATCTCTTTTGGCTCTAGACTCAATAGTGCACTTTGATTTTAGTGATCGGAGGCTGGAGCTGAGTGCCACCTTTTCAATATCAACTAACTCGGAGTGAGAAAGTCAATAGAAATGAGTGTATCTCCGTGAGTTTTGAAACAAAGTCTTTCTGACTTTGAGTGGCTGGGAGGGGATTGCTGCATAGCGTTACTTTGGAACCCCCCCACCCCCCCCCCCCCCCCCCCCCCCCCCCCCCCCCCCCCCCCCCCCCCCCCCCCCCCCCGGTCCTGATTGTCTTCAATGTCAGACAACACCTGAGTGTTTCTGACAGCATATGTATTGACCCGGTTTCTGCCTAAGTGTATGGAGGGCTTCTTTATTTTCACCCTTTATCCTTACATTTCTTTTTCATTCTTCAACCCCTTCAATGCTTACCGAGACTTCATAACTAACACCTTGTTGGGTTTGTTCCAGTGTTAGCTCCATCTCAGTCGGCATTATTCCCTATTCTCACTTTTTCTCCTTTTTAATCATACCTAAGGACTTCTACACTAACTAGTGGATATCCCTGGGTAGATCCCTCCGGTTCTGGCTGGATCATGGGATCTGAAAACCTAAGCCTAACCGCCTTATAACTTCATAAATTTAAGAACTCATGGAGTCAGGCTTTGGGATATATTTCATCACAATCCTTCCAAAAACATTGAAAATTTCAATCAAAGTGTTTGATATAAATATCAAAATATTTACACTTTGAAAGTTTTTCATTATCACTAAAAGCTCCCCCTTAACATGTGCATCGTAATCGTAGTACATGCTAGGTATGGAGTGCCTTGAGTCCATTTTATTTGATCACTTCTGTCAGTATTTATTAAGTCCGGTTAATCACATTTTCTCCCCTTATCCAAAATGTTAATCCCTGTATATTTTGGATATCAATTGATTAACCGTTCGGGGACAAAATGAGATATGATTAGCAGATTGGAACATGTTATTGCTCCCCCTCAACTTTTGAGGGTTTATAAGATGATGCCGAGTACAATTATTTGAAAATTTTGAATTTACTGAGAAATTCTTGAAAAAATTTGTACTCGAGCACTTTCTTATAAGTCACCAATAAGACGACACTAATAATGAACATTTCACCAAGATAAGTGTATTGTCGAGGGTAGACCTTTTGAAGATGAGACAACTTATGATAATCATATGGTCCTTTGTAGAAGACGTAGATCACACCGTTATGGGCGTCCACCGGACAAATCTCTCCAAACTCCTCATTATCGTCCTTGTCTATAGCCTCTTTTCAATCGTGGATCTTAGCTGCGCGTTGCTTTGTCGCGTTGGCTCCAAAAAGTCTGGGCAAGTCCTCCATCTTAATTCCCTTGAGGCGATCCATTTAGAGCAGTCGAACGTCATCTAGATACCATCGTGTACTTGTGTAGTCGTCAATTGCGATCTTACGTTCTTTCTTGTCTTTATTCTCGTAGATGAATCCTCTTGGATCGGAGTATGGAGTATAAGCGTCTTGTCTTCTCAGATTTGATCTGTACGTGTCGGGCTTGGTGAGGTTAAGTTTCTTCTGATAACTTTCAACACCTGTTGAGATCTTCCACAAGTCGTGGATGACAATTCTTTGTGTAAAACATTCGTATGGAGACATTAAAATGCAATAAGTTCTTTAACGCTTAGATTAGTCACTTTTCCTTGCCAAGAGTTCGATTGCCAGCATATCTTCAATGTCTTGGTTCCTTAGTCTGTGAAGTTGCCTTCTTTGAACTTGTAGAGAAAATAATCATCCATTCTGTAATGTAATTCAGTCACGATGTTATAATCTTGCCATTCGATATTTCAAACCTTAGGGTCAGTACCAACCCCCACACCCCACACCGCAACCCTCCCCCCCCCCCCCTACCCCCCCCCCCCACCCCCCCCACCCCCCCTCCCAATTATCATCCATCACTCCTTAGCTTAGGTTTAAGATACAGGCTATTAGTCGATGGCTATATTTGCCCTTTGATTTATAAGCCATATTGGACTGGATTACCGTCTGTTGCTTGTCTCATATTCATAACACAACACATATCCCGCCTCCTTCCCCCCCTTCGCCTCACTTCAACCCCATAAACCTCACCAGCCAATCTGAACCCCTAAACCCAAGACATCCCCCAACACCCCCCCAAGGCCCCCCCCACCTCACCCCCCCACCACCCCCCCCCCCCCCCCTCATCCCCCCCCCTTACATGTATTTTAATATGTACCCCCCCCCCAAAATTAAATCATACATGATTCCATGGTATTATATAGTAGAAATATCATGATAGCTATTTATAGCTCCATTGAATTAGAGATTATTCCATATAAATATGATCCGTTCTTTTTGAATTGACTGTTTTCCCAAGCTGTATTTCCCCTTAAGGTTACAAAATGCATTGAATCTGTCTTTCTTTTTGCCCAATGCGGATTCCCCAGAGGAGCGAATTTGTCGTATTTGCCGGATCGTTTTGACTCCACATAGTGAGTTAGGCTCTAGGTCCTTCTATCCATTGAAATGTCCGTACCGTAATCTGCCAGCCAATAGTCTTTGTTTAACTGAAGTAGAGTACTTTCGGCTTGACACACCACCACGTAGGTATTCCAGGTCGTTATTGATGAAGTGATGAAATGGTATAACACGACGACCTTGAGAATTTGGAACTAACGGTAGTGGCTATCGCAGATCATGCGGATATTGGGACTTCTAGGGTAGATCAGTCTAATTTCTCGGGTTGTGGCTTTCTGTTAGACCTCCTCACAAAAATATTTTCAGTTCAGTCAAACTCTTTTGACAACGTGCCTTTCTTCAGCCTCAAATGTTGGATGCTAGGCAATTCAGGTGTTAGATTTTGAACATTTAGCGGTTCAGCACAAAAAGCATGAGAAGTCAAATTAGAATCGGTTAGTTCATCAAACGACTCTCGAGGGTCCTGTGTGCCAGATTGCTACTAAGCCATGGTTTGGAAGATTTCCAATGAACTGCTAGGAACAGACGTATTCCATGCATGATCAGGAGAAGGTAGTCTCGTAGGTTTTGAAACCAGTCAGGAAAAGATGTTTTGTACTCTTCTTCAGCTTTGTTCATCTTGGGGACATCCTATTTCGAACTCATGGGTCTGCAGGGGTCCTTTAAAGACATCTGTAGAGTGCATAGCTTCCCTACTGGAGCAGATTGGCTAGCAGATTTCGTGTAAGTTTAGAGCTGTTACTGGTAGTTTCTTTCTTTTACTGTCTTGGTTGTCGTTTTCACTTGTAGCACTGGTAGATCGGGTTCCTTTCTGACCTTCTTCTTTTTGACCCCCAGTCTGTTCCAGCGGAGGGTTCTTTTGATATCATCTGCACATCTCTAGGTCTTTTAATTTGTGACAGTATCGATATGTATCTAACCAGATTTTGTCGCTTCATACGCCTCAAAACTATTGCCTTATAGAGCTGTTGTCTCTGAATGTTCTGCTGTTGATAGAGTTGTTAGCTTCCCTCGTGTCTATTAAAAATCTTTTCAGCTCAATTCTGAGAGATTTGCAGCTACAAGCATGAGATGTGTTGGCTTCCCTTTGATGAATCTCACCAAGAACCTCAGACTCGATGTGATTCGGTGATAACTTCTAGACTTTTGGAATTAATTTGGGAGACTTCCTTTTTGACCTGTTCCTTGATGATTTTCTTCATTCCGTCATCAATTGAATCAAGGAATTTTTGATTTGCTGGTAGTAGACTCTTCTCGAATTCTCTATACTTCAATTGGACTGCACAACGTCCACTGCTTCATGCAATTTATTTGTTAGATATTGCATCAACGGTTGCTAGGGTTTAGTTGAGCGCTTTCAGCATATGATTGTTTGCTATGGTTCTGAGATAGGATGTTGTTTCTAACGCTTTCAGTCTGTTATCAAAAGCGAAACATCGACGGCAAAGTTAGGAAGATTTTGTAGTAAGGAGCTTGTAGTAGTTGCCGGTGTCATAATTGGTGGTTGTTGAGTTTGAATGTCGAGAGGATACGGTGTTGGAGGGCGATTGATTTGTGCAGTGAAGGATGGCTCCATGATGGCTGTAACAGAAGTATCAATGAGAGAAGTGGCTTCAGTATGTTGTCGAAAAATATCATCAACACCAGTATCTTGGTTTGGATTCAGCATGTTGGAGACGGAATCAGATGATACAGATGACTTTGTTGTTGCACCATCTGGATTAACCGGACGGTTAGGGGGTCACATGAGTGTCTTCAACATCTGTCATTACTTTATCTCTTCCATCAAGATCGGTATTGGTATCTTTGACTTCCTCAGTTCCTTGATCCTCTTCATATGTAGCCTCTTCATCCATCTTTGCTCCTTCAACATTCGTTCCTTCTACTTCATTGTCACTATCTTCTTCATCTGATGATGAAATACTAGAATCATCTTCATCAGTATCCTCTTCATGTATTATTTCATCATCATGAGTTGTGAGCTTTGGATGGACAAAATCATCACCATCATCATCTGATTCAGTCTGTTCTTCATCATCATCTTCTTGAACTGTCTTATCAACGTCGTGTTCATCAGCATCTTGAACTTTCTCATCATCATCATAGTCATCATCATCTTCATCATCCTGAGTAGTCTCATTAACGTCATTTTTACCTGCATCTTCATCATCTTCAGCTTGCTCATCAGCTTGATCATCATCACTTGATTTCTAAGAGATATCATCCTCTGAGTCATAATCAGGAGCATCGGGAACCCCTGGTGTAACACCAGTTCCTTCATCTGCACCAGAACCACTAGCATGAGAGCTGTGAGTTTCTTGACGGCTTCTTTTTGTGATTATTTTGAGTTGCTCAGCCTCTGTCAAGTCAGCCTCAGAGATAGTCTCTAACTCTGCAGTCTTCTGTTTTCCTTTTCCCGACTTCTTTTCCTTGGGGGCAGTGGGAGGCTTCAGTTTAGGGATTGCATCTGTATTAGCTTTCTTCTTGCTTCCTTTTGTCTTAGGAGGAATTGTTCCTGAAGCCCTAGCATAATACTCTTTGTAGGATTCAGAGTTGCGGATGTCCTCGTGGTTTAATGTCACTGGCAAGATAGCCCCGTACAACTGAGTGGCTTCATTCCTTGATATAACATTGATTGTAGTGAACATTGGGTCATCTCTGGCATAGTGCCAATTGACCTTGTTTCTTCTAGGAATTGAAGGATCTTTTTCCATGACATAGTTGACGACTAACTTGGTGAACCGAGGATAGTACATCGCACTGCCCTTCTTCGTATTTTTGTTCTCAATCTTGAAAATGAAGTCCTCCCACAGAAGATATGCATAATCAACGTTCTTCTTATTGTACATGCCCCACAAGAGTTGAGCTTGAGAAAGACGGAGACTGTCATATGATGGTGTACCGCTGAGACATTTGTTGATTACAGCAGCAAATGATCTCCAGGGTTGATGCAGTTTATTGACATTAACGTCAGTGATCTTCCTTATATCTCCAGAATGACCAAGACTAGCTAGAAAGATGAGGATCTCCTTCTCAAGAGGTGGTTCTACAAACTTCTTATTACCGACTCTAGGGCAAATTTGAAGAATGTCCCTGAATTGCTCAAGACCGATGATGTGTTTCTTGTTATTCATCTTAAATCGGACAGATCGATTGTGAACATAAGCAGAAGCCCAGAATTCCTGCATATAGATCTCTGGAGCATCAGCAGTGACTTGGAAAGCCTTGTAGAAAGGAGTGAGCTTTAGCACATCGTAGACCACTTGAAGGGTTGCTTCCTTTGATGTGACATCCGAACTTAAGCGAAGATTACATTTTCCAATCTTAAGTCGGTCAGCAGGAGCCACCAATGCATCATCCAGAGCAATCTGATCCGCTATTGAGAGTGCCATGAGTCTGTTTAAGAAAGAGTGAGTGCAGTTTATAAGAAACACAATCAATCATTCATGAGAACCTTTATGACTTTTAGCACTTTTTGAAGATCAATCTACTTAGATAGACGAATAGCGTGTAAGACAAAGGCACCTATCCTAACAATTAAGTCGAGTGTAGTTAACCTTGGTTTTGTCAAGCTTTTACTGTCTATTTTAAACTAAGAGATTTGTTGAATTTAATCTTAGTTAGAAAAAATTTGATCTTAAGTGTGTTATGTCAAAAAATTGGTCAAGTGTTGATAACTTTACTCGTTCGGTCCTCAAAGAATAGCTAGATTGAGTTGCACTGAAATTACACTTGTTCGGTCCATGTACACAAGCACTCGTTCGGTCCTTAGAGCATGTGCTCGTTCGATCCTCTCAAACGTGTGCTCGTTCGATCCTCTCAATATTCACTCGTTCGGTCTACACTAAATCATCACTCGTTCGATCCAGTCACATAGGCGCTCGATCGATTCATGCAATTAGGCACTTGTTCGATCCTTTCTAACATACACTCGTTCGATCCTTTACAACATACACTCGTTCGATCCTCACATTTAGAATCACTCGTTCGATCCTCACTAGGATCCACTCGTTCGATCCTCACATTTAGCACTCGTTCGATTCTTTCTTAGAAATACTCGTTCGATCCATAAATCCCTCGTTCGATCTTTACACTTAGACACTCGTTCGATTCTCGACACATTATTCGTTCGATTCATATGATTTATACTCGATCGATGTCTAACATTTGTGCAATATCGACTCTAAACTAGCATTTTCATTAAGCCATAACAGTCTCATATACAAACATATCATATGTTTCATTATTTAGCACTTTTACACTAGTTTTTTCGAACACAAATCATTCAATAACGCATTTATTAACACAACAAATGATCAAGCTAGGTTAACCTATACATTTATTAATCCTATAACTACAAAAGCCCTCTAACAATTTAACTTTTTCACCACCTTTTTGATTTGACGAACCCTAATTGTATAACTAGGGCTGCTACTATCAATAGTGACGAAAATGCTCAATTCCTTTTGGGATTCGAGTTGATTAGGAGATGAAGATTCGAGTTTTAAGTTATACCTTAGATGAAATGGAGTGAGTGATCTTGATTGTTGTGAGTCGAGTGGAGAGTGTTCGTGTGTGTGTTTTGAGTGTGTGTAGGGATGTGTACAGTGAATGGAACGAATGGGTTTGATGGTGTTAAACAATGATTTTTATCTTAGACATATTTGGCCCCCCATGTTTACACAACTTATTAATTTTGCAAATTAAGTTTTATAAGGTATATTCAAGTAAACCAACTAGTACACATAGTCCTAAATGTTATAGTCCTAAATGTTTAAACTCTCATGCCTATAGACCTAATTTTTGCAAACTACACCCTAAAGGCATAAGCAAGTAACACATAAGGCACAAATAATCGTTTAGATTCTTTTTCCCTTTTTAATAGCTCATTTAACATTTTCTCCCCCTCAAACAATGACCCATTTTCTATTTAAAGAGCTATAGACATTGTTTGAGAAGTCAAATGTATTTTTGAAAAGTATTTTCAGATGATGGAATGATTTCGTATGTGACAAGACAACAAACACCAAGATAAATAAGATTTCTCTT